>PVJX010000774.1:0-37389 GCA_004027295.1 Dolichotis patagonum | reverse complement strand
ATGTAGGCACTGTGCTGCTGAGCTATATCCATGGCCCAGTTTTATACAAAATTTTTTAAAAATTTTGAAATATATTCTCTATAAGTCACCTTGAGTTTAAACTCATAGTCTTTTTTCCTCAGTCCCCAGGGAGTGCTGGGATTACGAGAGTGTGGCACCTTGTTCAGCTTTGTGTAGGCTTTCGAAAGATTTTATAAGTGCACATTTGCAGTACATAATGATTAAATTCACCATGGGGGATTTGAAGCATTTATACATGTGTTAATTCTTTTTATGTCTCCTTTATCTCTCCTACATTCCCCCTCCCTCCCAACTGTGGAGAAGAGTTCATTTTTCCTCACAGACCCTCCAGCATCTATTATTACTTGATTTCTTGTAATAGCTAAATCTTGGAGACAGCCCAAATGGTCATCAATGGATAAATGGATAAAGGAGATATTTTACAATGTAGTACTACTCAGCCATAAAAAAGGATAAACCTGAGACAATTGTATATAAATGGATGCACCTTGAGACTACACTTGTAAGTGAAATAAATCAGCCATGCCTGTGTAAATACTGCATTGTTTCTCCAGTTTGAGAGTATAAATAAGAACTAAAATGTATATTATTAAATGTATATTATTAAAAGGGAAGATAATGTTAAAATAGGAAGAGGAACTAAGGAGGGGGTGAAAAAGATGGGAAGAATAGATAAGGGAAAAATGATGAAAGAAGGAAAAACATGGAAGCAAAGCTTTTTTAAATAGGGAGGGGAATAGGGGTTGAAGATAGAATAGAGAATGGAAAAAAAGAAGAATGAAGCTATATCATGTATAGGTACAAATTCTCTATGATGAATGTGATAATTATGCATATCTAAAATGTACCAATAAAATTAAATAATAAAAAAGAGACCAGGCTAAAAATCAAAACAATGTCATGTTCTTGTTCCAGTCACCAAAATGAAACTAAGTTTTTCATGTCATTTTCTGAGAAATCAGGATTAGAGAAATAACACTTGAATTTTCCCAACTGGGCATGCATTCATTTCTTCTGGCACACATTAATGTTCTCTACAATAATGTTCACTAACCACTATTTCTTTGTTTTATTTACCTACATTACCATGAAAGGAAATTTAAGACTAGTCCACTTGTGTGTGTGTGTGCATGTGTGTTTCTTCTTTTTTTTCAAGCCCTCTGTAAAACCAAACTACACTGTTCACAGTAGCAGAACACTCAGTTTATTTTATGCAATCAACATGTTGCAGGAATCCAAAACAGAATATAAAGCCCATTAAGAGCATTGAACTAAAATACAAAAATAAATTAAGAAGAGGCTTGTGGCTTAAAGAGAGAAGGAAAATGACAATTAAATGAGCTGTTAAAACATAGTGTGATTTATAACATGATAGTTAGGAAATCTTCAGAATTCTTTGGATCTCAATGGCACCCATTTCAAGGGAACATAGAACTTGTGGAGGAGGCAATTTATAAACAAGCTCTAAAACATAATGAGGAGCAAAACAATGGTGTTGGTCACTCGGTATGGGAAAAGAGGATCACTTTTTGGTGAACAGCTCTCAAGGTGCCTTAAAAGCTTTATTTGTACAAGTGTTTAGAGTTAATGTTAGATGGTACTGGAAAGGGACAATTTTCCATGGGTCTCTTACATTTCTTTACATCTGATGAGTGGTTGTATTGATACCACTTTCCCAGGATATCTTTTCAAGAATGTATGTATGGTGAACAGCTTTGCAAGATGGAGATAGTGTCTTCCTCTAAACCAAAGAGCAGTTTTGTTTGTTGTCCAGTATGATGTCATCCCCCACTGGGTAATTGGCAGACTTACTGCCCAGATAAAAGTATTCAATATCTTTAAGCTCAGAGTTTCTCTTCTTTAACTCAACTCACTATAGACAGGTACTGCACAGATCTCTGAATTTTGTTATATGAAAACTGCATCTCAGAACACTCTAAAATGTTGTTTATTTCACTTTCTTGCTACTTATATGCTAAATATTCTTATAAAATAAAAAAAATCAGAAAAGGCAAAACCTTATTTGAGTATACATTCATATAAATTGATAAATCTGCTGGTGCAAATTATATTTTTATAATTATAAAAGTTATCTTTTGAGTGGTCCCAGCTTTTGAAAAATTAAGACCATACTCAGCAAAAGATAGGAGAGGGGAGCAGGTATCAGATATTTTAGACATGAGGAGAACAAAGCTACTGGAGAATGGGAGCCTGATGCCTAAGGAAATAAAGTATGGTATAGTGAGTTCTGCAAAATATCACTAGATTGCTTGCTGAGAAAGAGCTGGTAAATTTACAGGAAGACTCGCCAGTGAGAGAGCACACTACCTGGATGAAGACTACTTGGTGGTGTCGTAGAAGAGAGCAGACATAAAATATCTAAAGGGATGTGTGTGTGTATGTGTGTGTGTGTGTGTGTGTGTGTCCACCAGGCCACGTAAGCTGACATTGTTGCAGATAAGTTGAAAAATCTAGAACTAATTTGGCTTATAGAAAGTTAATTATGCAAAAGTTCAGGATTGGTGGAAAGAGAAGCAGGCATTATGGAGTCAGTCTTGAAAAACTATGGCAAATAAACAAGATTCTTTCTCAGATGACTAGTCTATTGTCCCTGATAAATTGATTTTCTGAAATTTCAATAATCAAAAGAGAAGTTATTTATTGGATTTACAGCTTCATATTTTCTCAACAGAATTTTCTGAAACAAATTCCTAAGTCATGGGGATTACAACCTCATCTAAGTCATAGCGACACTGATGACTTCAGTCGCCCCACCTTGTCCTTTGCCGTTCTTCAGCCCTGGTGGACTAAGATCACCTGGCTGATCATCCTCTGATATATATTACTGTGTGTATTACTCCAGCATTTAACGATAAGACAAAAGCACTAGACATACAGGGCTTTTATTTTACCTATCTCATCCTCACAGGGCTTTCAAAGAAAGCTTATTATGTAAATTAACAATGTGTTTTATTCCTTTAAAAATGTTTTCAACATATTTTCACTACAATATTTAAGAAATATATTTATTGGTACATGTTTGTGGTGTACAAGGAATACATTCATCTTGGCCATTTGGTACAGATATGTCTCACATTTTAACTCTTTTTCCTTCTATACTTTCTTTTCTCTCTCTCTAAAGCCCTTTTTCATCTGCAAAAGTTCTACTTCCCTGTTTCCTATCATCTGTCATTTATTTTGTTCTTTTAATTATGTATATTCTGGGTTTGTTATATAAATGAATCTATGTAATATTTAACCTTGTGCATCTGTATTTTTTTCACTTAGCCTTGCTGTCTCAAGGTACATCCATTTTCCTACAAATCACTTTAATTCATCCTTTTTATGACTAATACTTCCCTGTGTTCATCTACCACACTTTTTTATCTATTCATCTATCGATGGATGTATAGGCTGTTTCCAAGATTTTTTTATTTTTAAGCTGTGTTGCTCTAATCATGTGTAAGCATGCATCCCTGTAACATGAGCTCTTTAACTCTTTTGGGAAGAGTTACTTTTAGGGTAAAACTGGTATTTTTCTTTTTGGGAGATTGTGATGCTTCCACTTTGCTCTTGTGCCTAGGATTGCTTTTTTTTTTCTTTTTTCGTTTTTCTGTTTTTTAGTTCTGTGGTGAATGCTACACATCAGCTTTGGTAACACAGCCATTTTGACATTATGGATTCTGTGTCTCTGAGTGTAGAGGATGTCTGTTTTTTGAGGTCCCTTTCAATTCTTTTTTAATTTTTCAGAATACTGCATGTATTTATTTTGTAGAAGTCTTTCACTTCCTTTGGTTAATTCCTAACTATTTAATTTTTTTGAAACTTGTGAATGAGATTGTTTTTCTAACTTTCTTCTCAGTGGGTTTATTGTTGCTGTACAAGAATGCTATTGACTTTTGCATGCCTATTTTGTATCTTAGTACTTTGCTGAATTTGTTAATTAGTCCCAGGAGCCTTTTGTGGAGCTCTCTAGGTTTTCCATTACAGAGCTATTTTGGGAAGGGGTAAATGACCATGTCATCTGTGAGTAAGGATACTTTGACTTATTTCTTTTCTGTGTGTATCTCCTTTATTTTTTTCTTTTGCCAGATTGGTCAGAGTAAGTGTCCTAATATTATAATGTACAGAAGTGGTAGGAGTGAATGCTTTTGCTTTGCTCATGATTTTAGAGAAAAAACCTTCAATTTTACCCTATTTAGTGTGATATTGGCAGTGCCTGTTGCTACAAAATGCATTTATCTGTTACAACAAAGATCTTACCATTCCTATTTTCATCAGGGATAGATCATGAATGGATTTTGGAAAAACAGAATATCATGTGATAAACATCAGCAACAAAATATAGCCCTTCAGAACCTGAAATTGAGACAACTGGAAAACAACTACTTAATGAGGGAAAAAAAAAAAGAAAGAAATAGATCTCTGGGAATCAAGGGAAAACTAACAGAAAAATTAGTAAATACATAAAATCCAGAGAAACTGAACAAAATGCAAAGTCTGTAATATTAACTTTGCCTGTTGGAGAGGAAATCTGACTTTGCTAATGCAAGCTAATCTGCCAAGCTAAGATTGGCAGATTTGAGAGAAGTCAACAGACAGGACCAACAGTGATAGCCCCAAGAAAGGCCCATGGTATTGTGAACCGCAAAAAGTATGAAGTTTTATCCTGAAAGTAACACTTTCCAAATGGTGGACTAGAGTTGGAGAAGAAATCCAGTTCAACATCTGACATACTGAGACCATTGGAAGGCTGTGTTGGTTACTTTTCTATCATTGATGAGACAAAATACTTAACATCCAAAGTTAAGGGAGAAAAGGTTTATTTTGCTCATGGTTTGTGGAGGTTTCAGTCCATAATCAGCAGGCTCCAAGGCAGGGTGGTATGGCACAGAGATAATAGTTCAAGAGGGCAGAAGATATCAAAGCAACAAGAACAAAACACGGAGAACAAGCCTCTTTTACTCCCTAATACTGTAAGCAGGATACCTTCCCATGGTGGATGTGGCACTCCCTGCCCTCCTCTTGCATAGGCTTAGGATGCACATCCACTGAGTCACTCATTTAAACTTCTAAACTTCTTAAGTTGACACAGTGAATCAAACATTACAACGCTGGTTGTGTGTGATTTTCAGAGGAAGATAGGTCTGAAAGTGCTGGCATTAAGTCTGATGCCTATAGGCAAGACAGAGCTCAGTGATCTGTTTGCTTTCCCCGTCTTCCAACATAACCAGTAATACACCTTGACTTGGATGGTTGCCAGAACTTAGGGAGCAAGATCACAAGGGACTCTGGCATTTCCAAAGGACCAGAAGTCTTGAGTTCTTGACTGTACCTCACTCATAGCATACTGCGATTGTACTAGTGACATAAGACAGGTACTAGAGATACACTCAGAACTATTACCACCAACACCATCCCATGGACCAAGCAACAATTAAGTACCTGTCTTTAACATTCTGGGTAATTTTGCATAATTTTGTTGCAAAGGTTCTATGTTAAGGTCTCCAGAATCACCAAAGGGCCATGTTGAAGGTACTAGAGATTATCTTCATATACTTGTATACATATTTCTTTCAATAAACTTTTTGTGAAAGCCTATGATAGATATTTCTAACTATGTCCTGGAAAGACATTAATTTTAGACTATATAATATCAGTAGTAGTGAGCTAAACATGGATATATAATGAAAACTTATGTTTTGATTGTTTTTCCAAAAATGTTGCTAAAAAATATGTAAACTTCGCAAAATAGTTGCCTTTCAACTTTTGTCATACTGGTCATAATCTGTCTTTGATCATATAAAAACCAGAAAATGTAAACATGATAAAAGATTTAAATAATAATCTGCTTCAAACCTTACAAGGTGCCTGAAACTGTGGAAGGCTTAAAAGGGTTATCTTAAATTCTTAAAGTTTTATTTTTCAGGTACAGAAAATAAAGCATTAGGAGTTAATGTACCAGATCAATTAGTAGAAAGAATTTTCAGGCAGTTAATGTTGCCAGTTTCACATAAACTGCTTAAAATAGATGCTTAAAATAGAAAACTAGGTAAATTCATTTTCACAATGATACTATATCAAAAGGTAGTTTCACAGCATTGAAGTAAATTTTTGGAAGCTCATTCTGTTACAGTTAATATTTTTAATATTATTATCTTGCTATTGTAAATTTACTTTAAAAGTTTAAGTTGAATTTAGAAATTATTTCTGCAATAATAATGTGAAATATTTTAGGTTATCATCAAAGACTTCTTAATCAAAGTCAGAAGATTCCACAATAGGAATATATTTGGAAATTGTTATGGAACACACTGAATTGTCAGGATTTGATGAACATTTTTCATGTATATGGTCTTAAAGAATGTACGAAATGTCTGTGACTAAATCCTTCAGCCTGGAAATGAGTGCTTACTGTCTTTGCTGTCCACTACTCTTCAGACCTTTAAACTATTTGGAATTTTAAAGGATTGTTTTTTTCATTGAATCTAAGAATATTATCATGGCATCACACTTTATAATAAACAGATTCACAAATCTTTGGTGAAATTAGTTGAAAATCAATCAGAAATCTTTAATCAAATATTCAACAAATAGAATGTCAAGAGTCTCCATCTTTTGAAGATTTTGGAGAATTGTACTATTGAAAAAATGCTTACAGAGATACTTACAAGTTTATGGATACAAAAGCAAAGACACAAGTGAACATGTTAAATAGTTGGAGTTCAAATAGTATATAAGACAGTGTGAAATTCTAGAATTGCTTTTGGAAAAAGTTGGTTTTGATGGAGCTCTCATTTTTACTGGCTCATTAAGATTCTACACAAGAATAGAGTGAAGCTTGAGAAGGTCCATAATTTTGCAAGACCTGAATTTTGCAAAACATCTAAAACAATCGTGAACTGATATGACTTACTTGATAAATTTTTCATGTAAAATGTGTGTTAATGATAAATCCTCTGACTACAAGTAAAAAGAAATTATACTTGTGAAAATATTGATGATGAAAATTACTATTGAATTTCAAAATATTGAACTTGAGAATATCCTCCATTTAGCAGAATTTGACTCTTATTAATTACCTCAGACCTATAAAGAAAAATAATCTTTCTTTTTTGAAAAATTATCTTAACACAAACATTTGACAGAATATATCAATTTAAAGTTCTCTCATACTTGTTTTTAAAGATTTCAGAGGCAGCTACACAAAGAAGCAATTCGCCCGCCCTCTTGGTAAGTGCCTTCCTCCGGTGTGAGCCAGGAGGAGACCCAGTAGCTTCTCCTGTGAGCCTACCAGTACGCGGGCTTGGAATCGAACATCCTAACCCTCTGCCCTCATTAGCAACTGGGGACAGAGGTCTGAGCATCTCTTGGGAGGATGATTGTAAGCAATATAGCAAATATGGGGGATCTCCTTCTGTCTTCTGTTTAAAAGCAAATGTTGTTTTCACTGTTTTGTTTCATTACGATTAATTGCTTTACTCTATTCAACATTCTCCTTTGATTGGTTTTATAATGTTCTGTCTTTGGTTTGATTTTGCTATGCCTAATTGTCTAGACAACTATTGTGAAGACAATGAGATATATTATGGTGCCTATTACTGTTATCCCAGTAACCGGCTGTGAAGCTCTGTACCAGTTTCACTGCAGTGTCTCAACTGGCTTTGTTCTGTCTTATGCTGTTGTATTTCTACTACCTTCAAAATAAAAAAAAAAGATTTCAGGTAATTGTATGAAAAATTAATTAATAAAAAATTAAAAGTACAACATTTAGAATAATTTTAATCATATAGTAAAGGAGAAATACAACTTGGAATCTGATTAAAATGCATATTTACCAGTAATATTTATGCTGCTTGTATTATTTTTAATATTTTCATAATCAAAAATAGTTTCCCACTTAATCACACACCTGTGTTACTTTTACACATAAGAATTTGTCTTTGCGGTCCAGGGATATAGCTCAGCTGCACAAGATCCTCACTGGCAAGCACAAGGTCATGAGTTCGGTTCCCAGTATAAAAATGTTAATCATTTATGGGCCAGGGATATACTTCAGCAGCACAGCACCTGCCTGGCAAGGATGAGGTTGAGTATTCCAATTTCTGCTACCAAGAAGAAAAAAAAAGTTGGTCTTGAATGCAGTTTTAAAATGCAATATTTTAGGTCAATTGTATTGTAGAACTATAGTTAAACAAATAAATATTATTTTGAACATTTATACTAGTTTAGATATTTTGGAAAAATTCATTTTTAAAGTTGATTTAGTTTGGATAGCCATTGATATGGTTCCTCCAATTAATGATGGTAAATAAAAGGTAAGTTAAGTTAAAGTGGGAGGTAGAAAGGTTATAAAGGACAGTGAAATTGTAGGAAGTTTGGGTTCAGTGGGAGAGACAGAGTAGAAAAGGGTCACTTCTTACAATAGGAGGTGAAGGAAATTGAACTAAAATTGATTTTACACTATGTCCTGACACATGAGGTTCTGTTTTGAATATGAAAATAATGACAATAATCAAAATGTTCTTCCAAGGTTTAATTGGTTATAGCAATCATAAAACTTTAATTAGTGAGAATTTTAGCAAGCGGAAGCTTTTCCTGAAAGTTTACTGTGCCTTTCTAAGTTTAACGGGTCACAGTGTTGAACTGCCAGTATAGTAATTATAATCTAGATGATAACTTTGCAGTCTACCATAGTGTCTGTATACTTACCCACAACTATGGTGCCCACACCTATAATTCACCATTCTTTCTCCTTTCCCTGCTTGGCTCATCGGACTCAGGTGTTAGAAAATTCTTTTGCCTTAGTGTCTCTTATTATCATCCTTCTCATTGAGGCCTCTTAATCTCTATTAAGTTTTAGGATTGTATGGATATAAATGAAATATTTGTCCTTCTCCAGGAATGTGTCTGCCAATATTTTGGCATAGAGTTGGCTTAACTGATCCATAAGATATTACCAACACTTGGGGTACAAAATAAAAATTTCAAGTAGGTAGAATTTTAACCTCTTGCTTCTTGCCCTACCTTGCTATGTGACTTGCTTTCCCATTTGATCCCAATTTAATTAATACCTGAGCAATTATACTTGTAATCTTATTGGTTGACCACAGTTCTGTCTTACCTCATCCTTATATTGTGATTTCTCATTTTTCTGCACCTTGGACCTTCTCACATCAAGGATTTGCTTTATAAAGATCCCTAGAAAAAACAGAGTCTTTGGAAAACCATTTGTGACTCCTTCCGTGTCTCTCTCAGACAGAAGCTTTCTTTCTCTCAATAAATATATTCTGTTCTTTAAAAAAAATTATAGGGGACCATGATCATACTTCACAGTCTGGTGCTTGCAAATGTGTAGGCCCTGCTCAGTTCGTACAGGAAAAAAGTTAATGGGGAAATTACTTACAGTCTTTGGGGCTAAGTGTAGTATTTAAAAATATTATAATATAAACAACTCCTTTATACCTGAAGAATTCTGAAATTGAAAGTTGGCTGATCGTAGCTAAAGATTACAATCTTCGCTCCTATGTTTCAGTGTTGAGACCACTAAGCTCCATCTTTCCCGTCCAGTAGAGTAGCTAGCAGCTATTTATCTCCAGTGAGCATTTGAAATATGGCCAGACCTTACTGTGAAAGTTTTGCATCAGATTTTGAAGGTTTGTACAAAAAAAGTAATATGTATTATTAATATTTTTATTTTATTTCTATGACAAAATGGTAATATCTGGAAATATTGGGTTAAATTTAATTTGTTATTAAAATTAATTGTACATGTTTATTTTTCCTTTTCAATGTAGCTACTAGGAAGTTTAATCTGAATAAGTAGTCAGCATATGTGATTCACAGTATATGTAGTTTGAACAGTGTTGAGCTAGGCTTCGCTTCTCTTATCATTTCTTTTTCATTTTACGACTTGGAAAGAAGACATTTTATGACTTGAAAAGTTCTTCTGTTGGTACCAAGCCTGTATAGAAGCAGCATGACTTACCTGGTTATATGTCTAAGGAGAGAGCATACACTTTGCCAGCTATGACTATGACTGGGTGGGTAATTATGTCTAATTTTGGAGTGATGTTTTACTAAGTACAACTAGCATAGCTCTAAATGATTCCCTGCAAACCTGCTTTTATCAATAATAACACGTCTTTAATCTCTACTTCCATCTTTTTGACTCCTATATCTCTCTTAGTTTGATATAATTTCAAATTGGTAAAATATTGTTCTTTATTAGGGATAAACCTTGTAGGAGGCAAAGAGAAAGAGGAATATTGGTGTTCTCAATAATCAGTATATCACTGATGCTTGATTGTGCTGTTGCTTATCTGTTATGACAAGCAATCTAGTTGGAGCCATCTCAACCTTATCAATCCAATGGTAGCTTTTGAGGGGAAATAGAACTCCAAGAATAAGAAACAGAACAGTAAATCATCAAGGCTAGTAGTTTGACAGATCCTAAATGTCAGCCAGTGAGGGCACTATCCTGTTATGGAACTATGTAAATTAGAGATTTATGTGGATGTCTTCCAACAAATGAACATTACTGGGCCTGCTTCATCAAGAACCCTGATAACTAGATTACAGCAACATGAATTACTTGGGATATTTCCTCATTTTTCCCAGTTCTTAGCATAACAAAGAAAGAGAGATCTAAAAATAGCAGAGTGAAATAGGTTAAAAAACAAAAGTGAAAGAATAGACAGTCTTCCCTTTTGCCATCTACTAAGCCATGGTTTCATCTGCACTGATTCTGAAATCAAACTTTCAGTGTAATCTTTATGAGTTGCTAATAGTACAGCTGAAAGCAAATCCTGTAGTTGAATGAGTAAAGAAATCTAAGGGATTTTCTTAAGTCTTCAAGGATTAAGAATGATAGAGAAGATTGAGTGATGAGTATTAAACTTTAGTACACATCAGCAACATGGAGGGCTTGTTAAAACATTGCTGATTCTTCCTCAGAGTTCCTGATTCAGTCAGTAGGTCTTAGGAGGGTCTGAAATCTGAGAATTCGCATTTCTAAATTTATAGGTAATTTTGCTGATGATTATCCAGGAGTCATACTTTGTGAAACATTGTTAAAAGCAGTGATAACATAAAACGATAACAAAACAGCCTTACTGTTTGCATCCATTAAATTCAGCTCATTCAGTAGAATGATTTCATAGGCAAAGATATATGTTTATAAGAAATACTGTATAAACAAATAGCACAATTTTATTTGTAGAAGCAAAACATACCCATACATGTGTGGTTACTAAGTTGTGGTATGTTCATCAAGTGGAATACTGCAGAGTCATTATTACACAGAAAAATATCTACAATATATTCTCAAGTTATAGAATGCAGAAAGGCTCGTAGTACACATACAAACCCATCTTTATAAACAAGCACATTCTTGTATATTAATTAAAATCAAATGCATATGGAAAATTAAAATTAAAATTAAAATTAAAAGCACATGGATGAACTAGTTAACAAAGGTCACATCTTGCTCTGAAATCAGATGGTATGCACAGGCAGAGGGAGTTAAATTTGAAAACTTTGTGCTTCTAAATAGTTGATCAATTATTTGTATCAAAATAAAATTCATAATTTAGAGACGCTGTGTGATGACTAACTTTGGCTGTCAGCATGACTAGATTAAGAGACAACAGATTATTAAAGGACACTTCCGGGTGTGTCTGTTCCAGAGACAACTGTTATGTAAGTCTGCAAACTGAAGGGAGACCTATCTTGATTATGCATGGCACCGTGCAATAGGGTTGCAGCATGAATGGATGAAAGGGGAAGAAGGAGGAGTCTGCCGGCATGTTAAAATTTCTGCTCTGCTTCTGTGAGCTCATCTTTGCTAATTCCATGACCTGTGCACGTCAGAGTCCAGTTTCTGTAGGCTTTCAACATAGACTGACGTCAATGACTCTCCAAGAAACTTCTAGGCCTTCAGTCCTGGGCTGCTACTGCATCATTGATCTCTCTTTTTCTAAGGATTCCAGTTTTTTGGGCTCAGCAGCTATGGTATCCTCTGGTTCTCCAGTATGCAGGGGGCTATCGTGCACTTTCCTACCTCTGACTGTGAAAATCTAATATGTATGCATATTTTCTATTGATTCTGTTCTTTTAGAGAACACTGTCTATCACACTATGCTTTGTATAGGCTGCTTCAACAGATCTGGATGCTTTTTTACCTTTCTTTGTCGGAAAAAAATAGCAGCTTGTCCAAGCATCTCATTTCTGTTATGAAAACTTTCTCAAGTTTTTTCTAACTCAGTCATCTCACTGTTATAAATTGAATTGTTTTCTCATTGTTTATATGTTGAAGTCCTAACTCCTAGCAACTCTAAATGTTGTTCTATTTGGAGATGGAGACTTTAAAGACACAAATAATGTAAAATAGTATCATATGAAGCCTAATTCTGTAAGACACATGTCTTTTTCAGAAGAGGAAATTAGGACACAGGCATGCACACACACAGAAGGCCTGGTGAAGACACAATGAAGAGATGGTAACCCACAAGCCAAGGAGAGCGGTCTCAGAAGAAGCAAACCTTACAGAGCCTTGAGCATAGACTTGTAGTGTCCAGAAATGTGTGGAGATAAATTTCCATTTTGGGGGCTCCCTTGCTGTGAGATTTTTAATGGCAGCACTAGCAAACTCATAAATATACCACGTTTTATTTATGAACTCTTGGAGAACTTACCACATCACATTTTAATGTGTTTAAACTTTTTTAGCCACCAGATAAACCCTTTGTATTAGTTTTTTATGCTGTCATAATAAATTACACTAAGTTAGTAGTTTACAATAGAACTGATAATTTATTTTAGCCATTCTGTACAGATCTCAAGATGGATAGTGGTTTCACAGAGCTAAACTTAAAGTGTTGGGATATTTTTAGAGGCTTGTGGGGGAGAATTCATTGCCTTGATCATTCGGGTGCTGTAAGAAATCAGTCCTACATGCTTGTAGGAACAAAGTCTCTGCTCCTTGATTGAGTGTTGGAGACAGCTCTTATCTGCAAGAGGTTATGGGGATTAGGGAATATCTGACAAATTTCATGCAATGTTTTGTATTCTTGTGCTTTATTAAGGCCCCCAAATAGATTTTTAAACCATATTTTAAAACCTGAGCTTGTGGGTGAAAGGAAGAATAAAGAAAGGGAGGGAGGGAAAAGAGGGAAAAATATTAAAACAGAAAGAAAATAGGGAAGAGGAAAGTAATATACTCCCAAAAAAACTTTGTGCCAACAATAGAGGACTCCACATTGTCCAGTATGTAAAGTTTAGCTACTTTTTATTTTAGAATAGACACATAGAAGACATTTAATAAGTGTTTTTTAAAAAAATATTCAGTGTTTATGAATATAGCTATCAGTTACTTTACCAATGAGTAAGTTAAAGAAGTAAATACCATCAATTTCAGTAAATTGTGTTGTTTACTGGTTAATCTGGTTGATTAATGGACATTAAGATCTTCCCTGACTTAAAGGACTAGGACTAAAATAAAATAAAATAAAATACTACTTTAACTAATTTAATTTTTTTATAAGAAAAACCTGAAAGTCTTCAAGTGAATGCTACTGTCACTATAATTACATCTATCTACGTGTATTACTCTATGTCTATACATCTATATCCATATTTATATAACTAATCTATGTCTATCTACCTATCCATCTTTTAGGATAACGTCCTAACTTTAGAGACAACTTATAGCAATATTAAGGATAAATCACACACTGCTCTATCCTTTTTGGGACAAATGCCTGTGTATTTTACCAATGTCACTGGACCTTGGCCATGCACCAATCATTTGGTATAATCTTAGGTATAATCTTCTAGAAAGAAATTTAGGGAGTAAATTGAATTTGTTATGTGTTACTTTCAGGGCATAATGATGAGAAGATAATCTATTTTAGCCATTTCGGTTAAGTTTTATGGCGCTACCCTTGAATAAAATGCAAATAACATACTCAGCAGCAGATAATTCCTCAAGTAGGATGGTTCTCAGAAGCCCAAGAAAATATGAGGTTCTTGATCAAAGCATTGTGGGATTTCACAGCAAGACAGAGATTATGGTCCTAAAGTTGCTTTCTTCACAGTTTTAGATATTCTTCAGTTAACTAAATAACTCAGATACTTTATTAGGGTTGTGGTAAAGTTTTTCCGTCAATCGCTATTTTCACAATAGACTATCTAAAAACTTTCTATTTAAGTTAAACACTGCAGGTAAGTATTTGTTGGTTAAGATTTATTTATTTATTTATCTACGGTTAATATTCTAATCTCTTTTTTTTTTCCATTTATTTTAAAGAAAATACGACAAAAGAGGTCAGTACAGAGCAGATCGGAACCGGACAACATAGGCAACACAATACTTAACATTAAGACAACCGGACATTAACAATAGCTATCACAATATTTCTTTCTCTACGACAGTTGACCATAGTTTCAAATACAATAATATCAAACATAACAGAAAAGTATAAAACCATTCAAAGAGTGAAAGAATTACAGGGCATTCTGAACCGAATAACAGAGAATGATCAATGGGTACTATAATATCTCATTTTCAATAAAAAATTTTGTTTATACTTTAACACATATTCAAATCCCAATAAGACACAATGTGATAGATAGAATCAATGGAAATAGAAGAATAGAAGCTTGGTAGGACTTCTAAGAAGGATGATATTAAATCAGCAATAGCTGTCATAATGTTTTGTTCTCTTCAAAACAGCTGTTCATAGCATCATGTATAATAAAGTCAAACAAAACAGGATAAAACCATTCCAAATGATGAATGAAAACATTGAAAGGCTTCAAAGCTATGAGATGGAGACTAATGATTACCATAAAATCTTATATACTCTCACCAATTCTCATACTAGGGAGACTATATGGTATTTACACATGTGAGTTTGGTTTCTTTCGCTTGAGTATGGTCTCAAGTCGTGTCCATTTATTTATAAATATGTCACTGTGATCATTCTTTATAACTGAGTAGTACCCCATTGTATAGAAATACCACAACTTTTTAATCCATTCCTCAGTTGATGGGCACTTAGGTTGTTTCCAAGATCTGGCTATTACAAATTGAGCTGCTATAAACATGGGTGCACATATATCACTGTGGTATGATGTTTTCAGATCTTCTGGGAATATGCCTAGAAGTGGAATAGCTGGGTCAAATGGGACCTCCAGACCCAGCTTTTTGAGGAATCTCAAGACTGACCTCCACAGTGGTTGCACCAGTCTACACTCCCACCAAGAGTGTAGAAGAGTTCCTTTTTCCCCACAGCCTCTCCAACACTTGTTGTTGGTAGTGATTTCTATCCTGGCCATTCTTTCTGGAGTGAGATTGAATCTCAGTGTGGTTTTAATTTGCATTTCTCTAATGACTAATGATGATGAACATTTTTTCATGTATTTATTTGCCATTTGTATTTCTTCATCTGAGAACTGTGTATTCATTTCAGATGCCCATTATTGGATTCGGTCTTTGAATTTGGAGGGTCTGTTTTTTTAATTTCTTTGTAAGTTCTAGACAGAAGTCCTTTGTCTGAGCAGCTGTCCATTAAGATTTTTTCCCAATTTGTGGGCTTTCTTTTCACTCTGCTGGAAATCTCTTTTGATGTGCAGAAACTCTTTAATAAGATATGGTCCCAGTTATTGGTTCAGTTATAGTTTGATTCTTGTTCATGAATTCTCTTCCTACCCCTATGTTTTTGAGATTTTTACCCACTTTGTCTTCCAGCAGATTTAGTGTTTTTGTTTTAATATTTAGATCTTTGATCCATTTAGATTTTAATTTAGTACATGGTGATAGACATGGGTCTAGTTTTAGTCTTCTGCATATGGATAGCCAGTTTTTCCAGCACCATTTGTTAAAGAGACTGTCATTCTTCCAGTGAGCATGTTTGGCCCCTTTATCAAAGATAAGGTGGTTGAGTGAGTTTGTGGTTGTGGTTGTATCTTCCAATATATTCCATTGATCTTCAGGTCTGTTTTTATTACAGTACCATGTTGATTTTATTACTGTAGCTTTGTAGTATAATTTCAAGTCAGGGATTGTTATGCCTCCTGCCTTGCCTTTGTTGCTTAGAATTGCTTTTGCTATTCTAGGTCTCTTCTGGTTCCAGATGAATTTTAGGAGTGATTTCTCTAGATCTATGAGGTATGTTAGTGGTATTTTGATTGGGATTGTGTTGAATCTGTATAGTAATTTTGGGAGAATGGCCATTTTCACAATGTTTGTTTTTCCTATCGATGAACAGGGGATGTCTTTCCATTTTCTGAGGTCCTCTTTGATTTCCTTTTTCAGCGTATTATAATTTTCATTGTATAGGTCTTTTACTTCTTTCGTGAGATTAATTCCTAAGTATTTCATTTTTTTTGGATGCTAGTGTGAAGGGTGGCTAGTGTGGATTCTCTTACTTCTCTCTCAGTACTTTTGTTGTTAGTGTATAGAAATGCTATTGATTTTTGAGTATTGACTTTGTATCCAGCTACCTGGCTGAATTTATTTATTATATCTAGGAGTCTTTCAATGGAGTTTTGTGAATCTTCTACGTAAAGTATCCTGTCATCTGCAAATAATGATAATTTAACTTCCTCTTTTCCTATCTTTACTCCTTTTATTTCTCTTTCCTGTCTTATTGCTCTGGCTAGTATTTCCAGTACTATGTTGAATAGGAGTGGTGACAGGGGACATCCTTCTCTTGTGCCTGATTTTAAGGTAAACGCTTTCAGTTTTTGACCATTTAATATGATGCTGGCTGTTGGTTTATCATAGATGGCCTTTATCGTATTGGGGTAAAGACCTTCTATTCCAATTCTCTGTAAGGTTCTTATCATGAATGAGTGTTGGACCATATCAAAAGCTTTTTTTGCATCTATAGAGATGATCATATGGTTCTTACTTTTGGCTCTATTGATATGGTGGATTACATTTATTGATATACATATGTTGAACCATCCCTGCATTCCTGGGATGAATCCTATTTGGTCATGGTGTATAATCTTCTTGATGATTTGCTGCATCCTGTTTGCCAATATTTTATTGAGAATTTTTGCATCTATGTTCATTAGGGAGATTGGCCTATAGTTCTCTTTTTCAGTTGGGTCTTTCTCTGGTTTTGGTACTAGACTAATATTTGCTTCCAGGAATGACTTAGGAAGAATTGCTTCCCTTTTGATTTCATTGAAAAGTTTGAGGAGTGTTGGAATTAAGTCTTCTTTGTATTTCTTGTAGAATTCTGCAGTGAATCCATCTGGGTCTGGGCTCTTCTTTGTTGGCAAGGACTTAATTACATTTTCAATTTCAGTAATACAAATTGGGTTTTTCAGCCTTTTTACATCTTCCTTATCCAACTTCGGTAGCTCATATGTATCTAGGAATCTGTCTATTTCTTCTGTGTTATCAAACCTATGAGAGTAGAGGTTTTCAAAATAGGTGTTGATGATCTTCTGTATTTTCACCGAGTCTGTAGTAATTTCACCTTTTTACTTCCTTATTGCATGAATTTGAGTTTTTTCTTTCCTTTTTTAAATAGGGTTGGCCAAGGGCTTATCAATTTTATTTATTCTTTCAAAGAACCAACTCTGATTCATTGATCCTTTGTACTGTTTTCTTAGTCTCTATTGCATTAATTTCTGCTCTGATCTTTATAATTTCCTCCCTTCTTTTGGCTTTGGGCTTGGCTTGTTCTTCTTTTTTCTATATGTTTGAGTTGTAGCATCAGGTTGTTTATTTGTGTTTATTCTGTCTTCCTGATGTGGGAACTCAATGTAATAAATTTTCCTCTCAGGACTGCTTTCATTGCATCCCACAAAATCCGGTAAGCTGTGTTTGTATTTTCATTTGCTTGTAGATATTGTTTAATTTCTTCTTTAATTTCCTCTGTGACCCACTGGTTGCTCAAGAGCATATTACTCAGTTTCCATGTGTTTGTGAGTTTTTTGCAGTTGCTTTTATTGTTAATTTCTAGTTTCATGGCACTATGATCCGATAACATGCATGGGATAATTTCAATTCTTTTGCATTTACTTAAATATGTTCTGTGCAATAGTGTATGGTCTATTTTAGAGAATGTCCCATGTACTGATATGAAGAAGGTGTATTCTGATGTTGTTGGATGGAACACTCTATATATGTCTATCAAGTCCATTTGTTCACAGGTGTGATTCAGTTCTGATATGTCTTGGCTGATTTTCTGTCTAGTTGATCTGTCAATGGTGTATTAAAGTCTCCTGTTATAATTGTGTTATTGCATATTTGATTTTTCATTTCTGTTAGTATTTGCTTTATATAGTTGGGTGCTCTGAAATTTGGTGCATATATATTTACCATTTAAGATTGTTATCTCTACGTCTTGAAGTTTTCCCCTAACTAGTATGTAGTGACCTTCTTTATCTCTTTGGATCATTCTTGGTTTGAAATTCACATTGTTTGCAAACAAGATGGCTACTCTTGCTTTTTTTTTTGGTTTCCTGTTGTGTGAAGTATTGTTTTCCATCCTTCGGCTTTCAGTCTATGAGTGTCCTTTTGGGTTAGATGGGTTTCTTATAGACAGCATATGGTTGGATGTTGTTTCTTGATCCATTCTGCCAGTCTGTTTCTTTTGATTGGTGAGTTCAGGACATTTACATTTATGGTTGTAACTGTTATATATTGATTTATTGTTGACATGTTATCTTTCTGCTGTTGTGTCTTTAGCTTTCCATTCTGTTTAATTGTCTGCCTTGCTTGGTGGTTTTATCCCATGTATATGTAGATTGTATTTCAGTATTCTTTGTAGGGTTGGTTTGGTGTGTTGTGTCTTTAGCTTTCCATTCTGTTTAATTGTCTGCCTTGCTTGGTGGTTTTATCCCATGTATATGTAGATTGTATTTCAGTATTCTTTGTAGGGTTGGTTTGGTGTTCATGAAGTATTTCAGCTGTGCTTTGTCATGGAAGTATCTTATTTCTCCATCCATTTTGAAGGACAGTTTTGCCAGGTATGTCAGTCTGGGTTGGAAGTGGTTTTCCTTTAGAATCTGAAATACTTCACTCCATGCTCTTCTTGACTTCATTGTTTGTGTTGAGAAGTCTGCTGTGATTCTGATAGGTTTTCCTTTATAGGTGATCTCTCTTTTCTCTCTAACAGCTTTTAGTATTCTGTTCTTATGGTGGATTTCTGGGATTCTGATTATTATGTGTCTGGGTGTAGTTTTATTTTGGTTATGGCTATTTGGAGTTCTATATGCTTCACTTATCCAAGTGTCAGTTTACATTCTCATATTTGGGAAGTTTTCAGCTATTACTTCTGTAAACATCCTCTTGATGTCATTTGGGCTGTCCCCTTCTTTTTCATTTATCCCTATTAATCTTATGTTATTTTTCTTTGCATCATCTTGCAGGTGTTCAATTGTTATTTCCTGATTCTTTGTTATTTTTAAGAGATCTTTCCTTTCCTCTTCACTGGCTGCAATCTTATCTTTGAGGCCTGAAATTCTGTCTTCACTTTCATTGAGGCAGTTTTGGCAACTTTCAATTGCACTTTTGATTTCCTGTATATCTCTTTGAATCTGCTTTATGTACTCTGTTTGTTTCTTATAGTGTTCATTCAGGGGTTCTCTCTGTTTGCTTTGTTCCTCTAATTTTTAACTGTGTTTTCACTAGATGTGTTCACTATTTCTTTCACTATTTTTATCATTTCTTCTTTTACCTGGGCAAGTATTTCTGATTTGAATTTCTCCATAGCTTCCCCTAGTTGCATGTTTATTTCATTTGATATCATTTCAGACATTTCAGGTGTATGGCTTCTTTTTTCTTCTATGTACATGGCTCCTATGCTTTCTTGGGGTTGGCTGGGGTTTTGAGCCTGCCTTTTGGTCTTTCCTTTTGTCATTTTTCTATATTTCCTTGCTTTGAGCGGTGCTCTAAAGCTTCCTCTGGATGTGTGGCGAGTTACCTCCTGCACCCTCAGTTCCTGGAGCAGCGCTGGCTGGCCCACAGGCTCTTGGCTCCCTAAATTGAAATGTGGAAGCTGGGCCTCGTGAACTGGGGCCCGCAGAATCTCGGGCCACAGTTTCATGTCCAAAGGGGTGAGTATGATCTCAACTCCTGCAAGTGCTGGTTTTAAGCTATCCCCAGGCCAGCCCACACCAGGCTCTCAGGCCCCCAGCTTGGCCTCTACCTCCTGAACTAGGAGAAGGCCTCTGAGCATGTTGTACTAATGCAGTTGAGCTTCTGGGACTCCATCCAGTATATCTGGTAGCTAGCCAGAAGCTCAATTGCCCGGAGCCCAGGTCACCAACTCTCCACAAGCCAGCCTTGGGGTGGCAGGACTCACTTTGCAGGGTCCTAACTGCCCTCTGCAGGCTCTTGGCTTCCTAAATTGTAAGGCTGATGCTGGGCATGGTGAACTGGAGCTGGGGGAAACTAGGGCTGCAGTCTTTTGTCCTAGGGAGCAGAAAAGATCTCCTGGGTGGTTAGTCCCCCAGCTCGACCTCTGCCTCCCGTACTGAAAGAAGGTCACTGGGCATGCTGTACTAAGGCGATGGAGCCTCTGGGACTCGGTCCAGTGTACCATTAGCTAGCCAGAAGCTCGATTTCCTGGGGCCTAGGTCGCTATCTCTGTAATATTCTAATCTCAAACTCTGTACATTGCTGCATCTGAAGTGCTGTGGTACTATGGTAACCTGCAATTCCAGTGAGCACTGAGGGTTTTTATTATGCTCTCTGTATAACTTCTGGTGGCCTTTGCTCCTTCTAAAGGTGAGTGAGGTGGGGCTGGGGTGGAGGGTAGAACAGAGTAGGGGAGGCAGGTTGTCCGGCTGACTTTGAACAACCTCATTCCTCCTTCAAATTGTTTGATTTAAAGCCTTTTTCTTAACATCATAAAGACAGATCTCAATTATCCATGATAATTGCATTCAGAATAAAATAAAATGAAATCCACTGGTAATCAAAAATACTAATTTAATTATAAGTTTCAATTTCTCCTTTCAGCAGCATTTATTTAGCAAATTTGCCACAAAAATAAAATGAAACGGAATATTTTCTTTTCTCACCATCATTGCACTTCCCCTTCTGAAAAAAGTGCCAAAAAATAATAATAGGGAGCAAGAAGTTATCTGGATAATACCCAAATTTAATAAGCAACTTCTAAATTGATTGAGAACAAGTAAAATAAATTGTCCATACCAAAAGAGATGGGCATCACCCAGTAATTTGTTATAATAATGCATTTTTTCTATTAAAAGCATTTTTTTGTATTTTGCATTTTGTTCTCATCATTTTGGGGTGTGCATCTGTCTCACTGCAGGCTCATGGGGATCGGTACGTAGTATGACTCTTGATAGTCCACCACTCACATTTCTTTGTTCTTACGTTTGTATCTGGATGTAACATCCTTGATGTTTTTATAACAATGAATAAATAGAATTGCGATTTTGTATCACAGTCTTGTGCTGATTTCATGCATCATATTCTGTTACAATTTCAATATTTACAGTCTAGTTTTTCTGTAAGTTGGAGTCTAACACTGAATTCTTTCTTTCTGATTTTACATTTAACAGTGGCTATACTAAATAAGCTCAGACTCATATGCATAGTTGATGAGAAAAAATATTATTTTAGTCTTTAAAACTGTTGAGATTTGTCATTATTTATAAAGATGCCATTTCTACATTGCAATAAAAGCAAACCCATTCTATAATTTTTTAAAGAAATCTTGATAACTTGTTTCTCAAAGTATCTCTGGAGAACCAAATTATTACTTAGAAATTAAGTCCTTAGGAAGTAAAATTTCATTTTTAAAATATATTCTCATAGCAATCATCTGTCTGCACTCTGAAAAGAATACTACATGGGTGAAAATTCTCATCTTTACCATGTTTCTATTAAGTACTAGTATTGAAAAATGAAACAAAAAATGATGTACTCATTTTCAGACTCTCATTTTTTTCACAGATATTTATTGACTGATGTGTGAGAAATTAATCTTATATAAATCTGTGCGCAAAGGAATTATATATAAGGGCCATTTACCATGCACATAAGTAACACATTATCATACAGAAAGTGATGAAAACAGAAGAAAGCATAGACAAAATGCTATAAAAATTTATAAAAATAGGAATTTATTCATTGAGATGAGAGATACTTTTATGTAGATTAATGAGTTAATGACAAAACACCTACTGTGGTATGTGCCGCACAGGATATATACAATTTCTTTTCTTATCACTTGATGGGATCTACCTGTTGAGTTGTATTTTGAACATCAGACAGGATCTACAGGTATAACATTGGTGGAGAATAGTTACTTGATCTTTCTTTCTTTCTTTCTTTCTTTCTTTCTTTCTTTCTTTCTTTCTTTCTTTTTCTTCTTTTTGAGACAGGGTCTCTCTATGCAGTACAGGCTATCCTTGAGCACACTTTGTAGCCCAGGCTGGTCTTGAACTCACAGTGATCCTCCTGCCTCAGCCTCCCAAGTGCTGGGATTACAATTGTGTACCACCAGTTTGTTCTTTTTTTTTTTTTTTTGTACCGGGGATTTTACTCATGACCTTGCGCTTGCCAGGCAGGCGCTTAAGCCACTGAGCTAAATCTCCAGCCCCCAGTTTGTTCTTTCTTAACACCCCATTCTATATATTATCTATTTGATCTATCTATCTATCTATCTATCTATCTACCTATTCTCTATTCATCAATCTATCATGTCTGAAGTTTAACTGCCGGGATTTCGAGCTTCAGTTTTGTTTTTTACTACTGTTTTAAAATTACTGACTTGAAATGACAAATGAAGAAGACACCTATGTCTCTTGTATGGATTTCTAATCCACTTTTGGTAGAATCACAGTGAAGTTAGAGATGAACTTTTCTTCCAATTATTTGTTGTTAAATTTTTAACTCTTTCAGTTACCGGATCTACAGGATTTTCTTCTGCCCTGCCTGTGCTGAGAAGTTATATGATTGACACTGACTAAATTCAGTACTGATGTAGGAGTAGGTGGATTTCTATCATGAAAATTTTAACCTGAAATGTATGCTACTATGAAAAAAAGAATGCGCTCTCCATGAAATTTAATCGCTAATATTTGTACTAAAACGTGGTGAGACAGAAGTAAACTTAAAGCATTACTTTTCTAGAAAAATAAACCTCTAAATAAGCATGCTATACACAAACTTTTAGAAAATACTGATACTCTGATTTATGGGCTGCATATATTTGTCGAGAAGATACTATGCTTTGCTAGCCTGGCATGTGGACTTCTCCCAAGAACTCTGGCAGGTTTCTGCTAGGATAACTTGTGAGTGCGGAGAAAGATGAAAGGGGAGAAGGAAGTAGACACCACGAAGAGCTTGGCAATGTGTCACTTCATGTTTGCCTTCTCTGTAACCCAGAGCGCACTTTTATTTTTATTCTATAGTTTTATTTTTTGTATTTGCTTTGGTTTTGACCCAAACTCACTCTAAAGAGCCAGGTTATCTTTACTCTTCATTGTTATTTTTTTCCTACTTCTTTAACTTTTCCTGCCCCTAATAAATGTGAAACTGCCACCACCAAAAACCAAAAAAAACAAACAAACAACCAAAAAAAGGGAGAGTCAACCCACTTTCCAGGCCCCCTCCTGTCTCTCTTAGACAAAAGCTATCTTTCTTTCAATAAATTCTTCCTACTTTAAAAAAATAAGGAAAATATTATGCTTTGGTAAATTTATTTCTATGGTATTTTTCTCAGAATAAAAAAATAGAATGTGAACATTAGAAAAATGTCTAAATTTAAATCATGGACATCTTTTAGTTCTGCGAAAGACTTGTATTCAGCAGGTAAGGAAAGCAATGACATTTATTTATTATGATAGTTGTTTGAACAGCCTCAAGATTGATGTAGCACTGTTGTTTTGTTTCCTTTCCTTTATGTATGAGTCAATATATTTCTTTTTCTTAAGGCTCACACAGAGCTGTAAATAATGAATAATGCATGTAAGAGTGTTTATGATTTCTTCCTTTAGGACAATTACTTTCATTAATTATTAAAAACTGATAATAAATGTTGACTATCTGAAAACAGAGTACTAGGAAAATTAGGAACTTGGAAGATACATATGTATTTATGTATTGAGGGAGATTAGTATAAATTAAAGAGGAAGGAAGGATTTAAACAGACCCTTGAGGCTTATCTGGGATTTCAGGAAGTCTTTGATGTTTAAGACGCTATACTATCAATCAGTACAGACTCAGGAATGTATGAATAGTGTGATTCGGACCATTGGTGAGAGGCAGGTTGATTTTTGAGCTACAAGCTGTTAACAAGACCAGGAAGGCTGAAATGACACAAAACATCATGAATCAAGTGGGGGTGTCACCAAGCATGGGTTTCTACATGACCAAGAGGAAAAGCTAGTGTTTTGAGACAAGCAGCCCTGAGAGAAAGGATTCTGTTTCGAAGTTATTTGCAGAAACAAATGAGGAATAGGGAAACTATATTCAAAATAAGGTAGTATCACACACTAGTGTAGAGTAGAGTCAGGAAAACAAGGCAATGTTATAGTAACAATACAGTGACAATGATAACAATGAAAAGGGCTTGCATGGCGGTGGAGGTTGAATTACTAGGTTCATTACTAATAACGAAAGAATTAACTGTTTAAAGATATAAGAGTAATTTAGGAAGCACAGTATAGAATATGTAGTAATCACTCAGTAAGTAATATTTGAAGGAAAATCTAAAATTCAGAATGATTTAAGCCATCTGAAGCAATAAACTTGCAAGTTGTACTGTCATATTATGAGGACAATGGAAAAATGTGTTACACAGTTAAATGGTCAGAATCTCCAATTACAACTGCCTAGAAAATCTAGAATATTCTGATAAAGAGGAGTAGGCATTAAATTGCATTTGGAGTATCTTTTTACTAAAATGGCTCATTTGTCATAAATTTTTTGTGCACTATTGGACATATATGGTACTCTATTTCCATTTCTTATATTCTGCCCAAATAAATTCCTTTTAGATTCAATGTCAAATAACTCCATATGTGTTAAAAAAATCAAACTTTGGAGAAACAAATACACTGAACCAGTGATTCCATGACTGATTCATTGATTTATTCAGCCATTATTTATTTAGTACCTATTAAGTGTCTGACATTATAAGACCTGTTTCTCCCCTGGACTTGTTCACAGTGGGGAAAATGGAAACTTGGGAACTCCGGTACTTGCTGACAGCTCTGCAAAACACAGAGGAAGAACTCACTACCCATGGAAAGACAACTCATATGTGAGGAAAAGATTGAAGAAAATGAGTGCTGGAAGGAAACTTCCATGGCACAGAAAGAATAGTATGCAAGAGATATGAGGATACCAAACAATCTGTTATGTCTGACAAAAAGGTGAGAAAAAATGATGTGGTTGGAGCACAGGACTCATGACAAATGAGATTATCTGGCATTAGACAGTGAAGTCCCTGAGCTATTGTGCTAAGAACTTTGGTTCTAACTTTAACAGCCCATCTGTCAAACCAACAGCTATTCTGAAAGACAGAAATGACTCGATCTGTATTGTGCTCTCAGTGTTAATTACAGCAGGACTTGAAAGACAGATTGGTGGGAGGGAAGACTAAGTCTAGGCAGGAGAAAGCAGAGACAGTTATTGCAATTTTCTAAGAGAGAATGAGTACTTGAGTGTAGGTGAGAAAACACAATTCAGATTCAAAGATATTTCTTGAGTAAAATAGATAAAATTTTTATGGGGTTTATGAATATAGGCTGTAAGAGAGAAGAAGTAATCAACAATGACTTGGAAATAGCTACTTTGAGAAACTATTTTAATGGTGATGAAAGTGAAGAATTAAGAATAGAAGAGGCTGATCAACGTAGGAGGCAGGGAACCTTCTAGTTTGCCAGTGCTAAGGCTACTAGTTAGATAGAAAAACATGTTTACTCAATTCACATTCAAACAAGAACAAAGACTAGGTAGATATTGCTTAGTAGCTGAGAATTAATTATAAAAAGAGAAATCACAGATAAAAATGTGTAAAACCTTATGCTTTGGCTCCAGTGGCAAGTGATTTTCTCATGCAGTGGTATGAGCAATGGCAACATTTCTTGTTTCTATATTTTTTTCCTTAATGTTTTCCCATGCATGGCAATTTTTCCATATGCTAGCCTGGGTAGATTCCTGTTGCCATATGGCAGCATATTATATGAGAAAAAAGCCATGCAGAAGATGCTTCTAGTTGTCTATAGGAGTAACTCCTGGAAAATCACAGTTCTATACTGGGTTGCAGAAATGTTCATGTTAGGCAGACTGTCTGGCTTAAGAAGCCCAACAATGCAGGAGCATTAAGGCTTGGATGATGAAGTCCTGGTAACACTCAGTTTCCCTTTTTTGTTTGTTTGTTTTTGTTTTTTGAGACGGGGTTTTTCTATGCAGTTCAGGCTGGCCTTGGGCTCACTTTGTAGCACAGGCTGGTCTCGAACTTGCCAATGATTCTCCTGCCTGAGCCTCCCAAGTGCTGGGATTATAGCAGTGAGCTAACATACCTGGCAGTCTCAGTTTCTCTTAAAACATAGCCAGACAAATGTAATGCAAGCCACAACACAACTGGTAAACTTGATGCTCTTTGAGGGAAGATTTTTATTCTTACCATGGGGGAAAGATAGTGAAAGAGTTAAAATCGCTGTTTTTGCTAGTTTATCGCTTAGAGAATTTAATCTCTTTTCAGTTTCAATTCAAAAAGGCAAACATTGCTATGAATGTGTAGATATCTGAAAGTACTAAAATTAATGGTCTTAGGGCAGTGTGAGTGCTACTCTTGCCATATCAGACAGTTCTGTTTTAACTGAAGCCCTAGCTTAGTGGCTGTGTGAAGATCTCATCACGTTTCCTTGAGCTTCAGTATGTTCATCTCTAAAAGAGAGATATCAATGCCTCTTTTGCAGACCTATCAAGAACGTTTGAAGTAATATGCACAAATGCCTTGTGATGCTGTCTATAACTGGAAGTCACCATTGTTTGGGCTTTTGCCTCTATACCAACACCAAGCCTTACCATGAACTTCAACAATAAACAACTTCCACATTTTAATTGTCTCTCATTTTGTATGTGTTGAACAATTATACTTAATGTGAATTTTAAAAGTTCCAAGGCACTACTTTCATTAAATATGTGATCCATGTGGCATTTGTTTATTCTCTGGTGCAGCTTATAAAATTAAGAAGTTTAGAATGATTATATAGTAGGGAGTAAATTTTATTTTATGAAAGACAGAACGAATGAAGGGCTGGCTACAAGCAAGTTATCCATCAATTTTTTAAAATGAGTGTGCCTATCCCTCCAAAATATTAACTTGCCAAAACTTAAAGCAAGTGCTCAGCTATTTAACATTGCTGGTAGCATTGGCATCTGTTCTTCACTGAGATAATGCTGATAACAAACAATGGTGGGAGTGTCGCAGTGTATGACTATAGCTTTTCAGGGGATGAAGAAGATTACTTGGAGAGAAGGTTTAGTTCAAGTACCAAGAGTTCAAAGGGCCGCCTATTGGGCGTAAGAGAGCCTCAGGGAAACAATAACCAACTGAGATTTCCATGGTTATTTATTTGTAACTCAGGGACGTGGGGACAAAGATGTAGAAGAAAAGCAATTACAATATTCTATATGGTAGTTTTGGTCAGGGAGCAGTGCCAGAAAAGGATGATCAGCTATGTGATGCAACCTGGTTTAGGCAAACCTACTGGGCAGGAAGCTTCTTGAAGGACAGGTGGAATGCAATGACCAGGGCAAACATCTACTGAGGGTAGCCTATTGTGATTTTACTGACTGTAGGCATGTGGATCTGTTTTACTCTTTAAACATGCATTTCAGAATCCTGAGAACTATTGTTCCCTAAGCTCTCTTTCTCCAATATTCATATCAAGCATTTCCATGACCAGAGTTTCTCATATAAGAGTTTCAATATTTCCCAACATTAAACATTTATTTTTGTCATTCATGGGTCTCTAGGCCAGCTGCTGTTGGGCACATCTCTTCTAGATTTCTCTATGCTAGGGCAGGTCTAATACTGCACTCTTGGGTTTGGATTGGATTTAGGTCCACACCACATGCTGCATCTATGCCTTCAGGCTGAGAGGAAATTGTACATGGTTACATTTTTCCCATGACAGAGGATTAAAATTCTAGTTAAGCCAAACTACACAATTCCCTTTACAGACTTTTATAACGTGAAAATGTATATGTACCTATATGTCTACTTACATGCCATCTGCCAAGCCAAGTCAACTGGCTAAGCCAAACTTTAGTTGAAAATAGGAAGTATGTAAGTATGTAAGTATACCGAAAGGAGATACTGCAAAAATCACATGGCAAGGATATGAATTCCACAACATGGTGGTAATGAGGATTAGAAATGATGATTCAATATAACATAATATTGTACTGACTGAACAGAAATAATGTCAGCTAAATCAAACAAGCTTTAAGTTGTTATGTTTAGAAAAAGACTACCAGAAATAAATCTAATTTCTGCCCTTTTGTACAATGATTATGTTGTTTTTATTTCCTTTAGTTTATATTTATTGAAGACTGTTTCTAAGACTGCCTCATAAATTAGTACAACTTTGTTCTCCATTGCTGTGTGCAAGGGATCCCTAGTTTTAAAATACAACTACTCACTCAAATGGTGTTAAACAGTGTCTGTGATTGTTGATTGTTGTATGCCAATTTGACTTAAGTGAGAAACACCTGGCAGATTAGTAAATTCTGGGTATGTCTGTGGATGACTGGGAAAGATCCTCCCTCAATTTGGGTGGCACCAACCAACAGCCTTGTGATGTAGGCAAAATAAAAATGGAAAGAAAGAAGAAGGAAATGTATCACTTTATTGGAAGAACGCCAGTCTTTACCATCGCATTTGGACGTTAATGTCACATTTCTTCAGCCTTCCAGGGCAGATTCCTCCCTGTGACAATGCAGGGGGCTTCCAAATCTTTAACCTGTGACTACTGCTGGGCCCTCTGGCTCTCCACTGTGGATCCTTCTGCCTCTGACTTCTCAGATGGCCACTGTGGCTCTTCTGCCTCTGATCCCATACGTTTATCTAATAAATTTCTTTGTATAATTACACATATACTTTATATCAATTCTGTTCCTCTAGTGAGTGCTATTACAATATGCAAAGCAGTTAAAAAAAACTGCAGCCTACTATTCTACAAATGCTATTCTTAGTCCACTTTGAGCTAACATTAAAACCAGGGATCACAGATCAAATGTCTGAAGGAGCAATAAAAAAGGGAAAGTGGATTGCTTGCTGTACAATATGTATACTACACTCTTTGTGTCATAATAAAGGTAATATTTACGTCTGCCTGGTATATGACTTTTAAAATGTTGGATTTACCCAAACGTTCTCATTCATGATCAGTTTGCCATAATTAGCACCGAAAAACTTCTTCAGGTGGAAGCAAAGCATAAACTAATCTCAGAGGACAGAAAGTAACTTGGATCTCTGATAGAACTAAAGAACAATGGCAAACAGCATTTCTGATTTCATGTGATGAACCATGATTCTAACTGTAAAAGCAGTGCCTATCATTACTGGCTAATTGATCTTATATATTTTAATGTATTATGAATTATAATGCATTCAATAATGCATCACCTATAGGGAAACTAGCTAAGTGGCTAGCATAGAAGGAAAGTTATTTTTTTAATTAATACATGTTATCCTTGTACAAGTCTTAGGTTTACAGAAAAATTGGTTGGAAAACATACAGAGTTCCCGCATGGTACACTTCCTCCCTCCCACCCCACTAGCCTCAGTTTCCCCTGTTTTCAACATCTTGCATCAGTGTGATATATTTTCAACAGTGATGAGTCAATAAGGCCCATATTTTACATTATCGCCTACTCTGTGTTGTACATTCTGTAGGTTTGACAAATATATAATGGCACATACCTGCCATCACAGTAAGCTGCAGAGTAGTTTCCCTAAGTGCCCCCCTTGTGCTCTGTGCATGCACACTTTCCGCCCTGCTCCCAAATTAAACGTTACTTTTTATCATATACCGTGTTCTATGTTAAACTTTGGTCCACATTACCCTAATTAAAATGATAATTTAAATTCTTGACTCGGAAGGCTTTTAACAATGGTCACATGGAATCTTCACAAATGGCTACCAGAGGTAGCAAACATGAAGCTCAGCGGAGAAAGGGTGAGGAGTAAGATATGTGACTTCAAGACAGAGCGATTGTAGGCAACTGTCAGAATTCGAGGGCGGTAGGTGAGAAGACAGAATACAAAGGCAGAGGCAGCACTGTCTCAGTTTTAAAGGGCAGATGCTAGAGAGTTAGGAATACGGGCGGGCTGCGAGGGCAGCAGATAGGAGTCATTTAGAACGGTGATAAAGGCTGTTGAATCCATGTGTATCAGAATAGCTACATTTCATCTGACAAGATCCGTGATTCTAGCACTCAAGGAAGACTGAGTATGAAACTGTATGTTAGGATCCTGTGTGTGGCCTTCTAGGGCCACAGCCGATGTATTGTTAGACAGATTGCACCTAAGTGACAGAGCATGAGAAAACATGCTCCATTGACAGTTGCAAATACCAGTGAACAGGGAGGCATTTAACTCTGCGCCATTATAAATAAAAGACAGTAGAAAAGCTTTCACCTCTCTGTTCTATCCCAATAGCATGAAAAAAGGAGTAAGTTGGTGTTAAAGAGACAACATCATCCCACAGATTATCGGGGAAAAATGAAATGAAATCCCGAGAAACTTGATTTGTTCTTTTCAGGTTAGCGGTGATACCAGCCTGTGTGTTAAGTTAGTGTGCATTTTATTACTCATTTTGTTCAGTATACTTGGGTGACATGAATACTGGAATTATTCTACCTGTAACTTACTTTTGTTGAACAAGTAACAAGCTGCAGTGTAAGTAAAATATTGTACACTTATCCATCTAACCTCTTGCCAGAACCTATTTATTTTACTTTAGAAAAGCAGTTATTAAAATCCAGTTTTTCCTCTGCATTTCTGCAAGTCATATATTCTATCTAGCCATGGTAATTTCTTGCAAAGGCTCCAATTGTTGACTGACCTTTAAAAAAATCCAAATTTTATTGTGTCCCTTGTCTGCTTAAAATACTTTAATGGCTTTTCTTTGCTCTTTGAATGAGGAAAAGAATGCTTTTCAGGACTTAGAAGCAGTGTCTGCTCTGCCCCTGTCCACCCCGCTATTCCCATCTGTCACCCTTTCAGCTACTCAGGGTACACACCCTTGTTTCCACTGGAGACATCCTTCCTTCCAATATGGACTCCTTTCTTGCTCACTGTTCCAACACTTTGCTTGGTTGTAAAAAAAACCCAAAACACAACAACAACAACAAAATTGAGCTTTGACTAATTGAAGGATGAAAAAATATATTGAAAGATCTTAGGAGTTTTATAAAGTGGATGGGAGCTATCTAGCAAACAAAGATTGTGGCAGTGCTTTCAGGAAACATACCCCAAACAACTAGAGTTGTTGTAGCACAAACAACTACATTATCTCCAACACCAAACCCTTTAGGTGGTTGTTTACTTTGCTAAGTCTTTTATCTGAGGAATTTGTTATTGCTGCATCATCCAATACCTGCAGAAAGCATCTCTTCCATTCTCATTGTTTTGTGTCAATTGCTCCTAATTTAGTTTTTCTAAGGTGAAATCTTAAACTTAGACAGAGCCTGTCTAAGTTTGTGCTTACTCCAGCTATTAATGATGTTGAGAAAATGACTACCTGACATTTTTGGTTTTGTTGACTTTCATGGATTTAGACTCTATAAAAACTTATTACATGATAAATTTTTTTAAATAATAAGAAAAAATTTGACACTGATAGGTCAAGGGACAGTATTATTTGATTCCTTTTCAATCTTCAGCATTCAGCTGGATGCTAATTCTCTCAAGGGTGTCTCTGCGGGTCATTTCTTTGTGATGGTGTAGGTTGGGTCATGTTGTAATACAATTTCACAATACTTTATATCTTCCATAGAATTAACAGTGTCATATGAAATGACTAATTATTTAATTCTTTGCTTACTGTCTTCTTTTTCCTGTTAGAATATACAATTTATGAAAATAATTATTGTGTCTCAGTCAAGTATTTGTGTCTGTACATCAGCCAGTTAACCTTGACTGCCAACTGGATCGATTTGAGACACTTGGGGGATTAGTTTCACACTCCAGGTGTGTCTGGGTGGGTCATACAGGTGTGGCCTTGGGGACTAGTCCTTGGGTCTTGTATCCCTGGTGTTTTTCTCCTGAACTCTGCTTTCTGGATGCAACTTTCCTCCACCCATTCTTCTGCCATGGTGTTTCTGCCTTGGGGTCAGCTGACTATGGTCTGAAATCTCTGAAATTGTAGGTGCCAAAACAAACCTCTCTTTTTAAAATGATAGGCATCAGGATTTTCTCCCAGCAATGAGAAAGCTGACCAATGCATTGCATGCAGCATATAGTAGACATATAATAAACATGTTTTCAATAAACAAATGATGCATTGAATACCTATACCTCTTTATAATGCTTTCTAAATGACACTGCCTGAAATTACAGCCCTTTCTATTTGATGACATGGTTCCCATTTCTTTTGTTGAAAAGAACACAGATAAGAAAAACCCTATGTGTTTTAAATTTCTACTGATAATTTAGGTCAAGAAGATTTTAACTGAGCATGCAGATTGAGCCACTACTTGTAGCTTTATTACTGTGTTGATTTCAAGCCATTTCATTCATGCTGCTATCTCAACCCACGTTTTCAAGTTATGTTACCCAAATCTCACACCTCCCTTAATTTCCAGAAAGATTTCCTCTATCACCCTGATCACCTCTTTGTTTAAGACTTCTGAAAGTCAGTTAGTAATCTGCACCCTTAGCTACAGATAAGTCCTTGTTATTTCTCACATAGAACACTTTGGGAATTATATCTTAATAAAGATTACAGCTATGTAGATCACATCATAATTGTGAGTTTCATTCCTAGCAAGTGTTAAACAACTTATGTAATAATTAACTCAAGGGTATATTCCAATTGTAAACTTTCATAATCATGACAGTAGGAAAATTGTGCTCCAAATTATATCAAATAAGCTTACTCAAATTTGTTTGTAGTAAAAGAAGGGTAAAGGGGCTTACACTTGAAATTTCTTAGATTTTAAACCAACATATAACCTACTTCCTTAGCATATGCCTTATGGAGGTCATTCTAAGAACACTCAGAAATTTTATTAAGCTACAGAGAAATATTTATTAAAAAATCACACTGGTACATACTATCTTTAACTGTACCTGTATAATGCTATATAATTGCAGCTATATAACTACCTGCTGTGAAGACAAATAAGGGGATGGTGAAATTATTAGAGGGAGCTATTATTTAGTAGGGAGACTCAGCAAGGGCTGTCTTGAACAATTTTAAAGAAGACAGGAATACATACAGCTAGAGAGGTGGATGGGGGCCACTGAATATGATAAGAAGGAAGCTTTGGCACTAGAAAGTGCCAAAGTCTATGAGAGTGACTTCCTCTGTGTGTGTGTGTGTGTGTGTGTGTGTGTGTGTGTGTGTTTGTGCATTCTTCCTTTCAGACTATTTTGCTATTTATCTATCTCATCTCATCTCATCTCATCTCATCTCATCTCATCTCATGGTTCACCATCAATGATTTAGAATTATGAGGAAAAAATTGCCAAATATGTTGCTGTAGGCAACTGAATTAAACAGTAATATTATAGGTAATCAGATAGGGTTAGGTGAGGAGCCAGTGCAGAGGTCAGATACCTTGTAAGTGACTGACACCTCCCACTGTAGGCCAGATCTGGAGACAAAAGATCAAGCAAATATACCCACATTCTAAGGATTGATATTCTACACAGTCTTTATCACCCTGAAGAAGCCAGGAGTCACCATTTCCAAACCCCTACAGGAAGAGTCACTGTTCTATAAGCATGCCCCCTTGCTAGGTGACTTCTTCCCCATTTGTTCCCAATTTAATCAAGTTTACCTGAGCAATTAATCTTACTGGTTGACCATAATTCTGTCCCAACTTTTGCTCACCTTGTGAGTTCCCATTTCTTTTAAAATTTTATTTTAAAAGAGGGTAAAATTAAACACAACAAAACAGAACAGAATGGGACATAAGAAAGCATAAATTTCAAAGCTAGATAACCAGAGGTCTTCACTATCTGTCATATTGTCTCTTGTTTTCTTCCAAATGGTTTTCTATATCTTTGCATACTGGGAGCTCATACTAAATAACATAGCCAATCTTTTCACAAGATGTGTAGTTCACTGGCTCCTACTTGCTAAGAGGGTGGGACACGGGACAGGGGGCAGGACGACATGAGATGTTTGATTCTCAGCCCTCACGCCGGCAGGCTCACAGCTGCCCCCCAGAGAAGGGAGGAGTTCCTTGTTCTCCCATCACCCCAAGCCAACAGCATGGTGCAGTTTGCCAGGGTCTCTCTCCTGCAGGCCTCTGAAAGCCTGCCACACTCACCTGCTATTTCTTTCTGATGAATTGACCATTACATTTCCAAAGTTCTGAAATGGCCAACAGACCACAGAAAGAATTCTCTTTGAAACCAGCAGCTATAGCGATCTACTGGCCTTGCTTCAGGGCCATGTGAGTTCCCATTTTTGACCCATCTCACTTTTTGGTATTACTCTATAAAGTCCCTAGAAAAGACAGAATCTTTGACAACCCATATGAGACCCCTTTTGTCTCTCTCTCTCAGACAGATGCTTTCTTTGTCTCAATAAATATATTCTGCTGTTAACCTTCATTGTTGCTAAAATTCATTCTTCGATTTTAGAGAACATGAACTCCTACCTGACATACAGTAGGTTGGGAGTTTCATTCCTCTATATCAATGTGAGTTAAGTTGGCACTGTGTAGAGGGTAAGCATGGAATGAATAAGATGAATTCGAGGGAAAAAATGAAATATGAAGTAACTACCCATCCCAGAATTATATGCTAGAGATTCATATTGTGTCCCATCTACCTAGTCATTTGGGTTTGCTTAACAGGTTGAGTGCTGCTTTTGTATGAACTGAACTTTTGATCCATGAATCCCCCATCTGTCTCAGGTGTGTCTCCCACACCATGCTCTCTGCTTTGCCTTCTTGGCCTCATTGTCAAGCTTTGGATTTCATATCAAACAGCATTTGAAATCTTTCAGTTCAGATCTTTCTACTTCAAAGTTTATTGTTTTTCAATTACAGCAAGAAGTTGAGTATGTTGCACATCGTCCTTTGCAGGCTATATGCTAAACTGCTTGTGTTATTTCATATAAATTACATCCACTTATAAATTCCTATTTAAGTTATTGTGTATCTTCCATCTCTTTGTCATTCATGCTGTTAACTTAAGGGTAAAATACTATAACAATTTCATTTGCTTGTTGTGGGTTTGCTTGCTGCCAAATGTATCCAAGAGCTTTAGCCATTGGTAGCAGTTCCAAACCACCATCATTTACAAGACAAAAACCAAAATGCACTGCAATTAATAAAAACTAGGACCATCAACAGACGTAATGCATCCCTCACATACATAGTGTGACTCAGTTGGCTATAAAATTGCATATTTTAATTTTGTCTTTCTCTTAGTCTTACTTTTTTCTCTTATACATGAGCTATGGTAAGCCCTATTGAAAAGAGAACTGAGTATTGAATCCAGTCCTGGCTCTATACAAGCCTAATTTTCTAACCTTGAGCAAGACACTCATCTATAAATATCAAATATTGACTTCTATGGTGGTAAAATTGGGATAATCACACTGTCTTTTACAGGGTTATTAAGCATATGTGAAAATTCTTGGAAATGCAAAATGTGAGATATGTTAATGGTTATTGAACCCAATAAAAAACCACAGTATTGCATAGCAGAATATGTTTTAAATGGTATTGATGTTTTATACATTTTCTACAATTGGATGAAATCATCTTTATAAAATGCAAAATGCTAAAGCTGCCTGTGTAGTTTTCTCCTTGGCAGATGTTGCTATGTGATACTCATTGTTCCACTGGGAAAGTCTCAGAAAATTGCATGTTCATCTTTTCTTTAGATGTGTGAGATACTAAGAGAAAGATTAGCTTTCTGCACAAAATATGTTGAATAATACATCAAACTTGGGAATGTTCTGAATCTATCAGATCTCATTTCTGGAATGTTGTAGTTTCTAAAATGTACATGATATTGTAATAAAAATTATAATTAAGTAGTTACATAAAGATGTTTGTAGAAATTTGCATCGACTTAATTTTGTTGCATTCAAGGTTTTTCTTCAGGAGTTTTGTTGAGCAGTGCTAAATGGAAAGAAAAAAATTCACAACCATTTAAAGAACAACTGCTTATCAAAGATGGAAAGACTGGTTGTTGGCAGAATTTCAAAAGAATTATATGAAGTGTATTTAATTTGTATGAATCAATTTATCAACTCACCATTTTAGTGATAATTTACAATAATGAAATATATAATCCTGATTTTCTGCATAAAGACACTAAAGTACAAATGTTATTACATGTTACGGGCCATTCTGAAAATCTTGTATCTGTACAGAAGGAAAAAAACTTTGGCATTCTAGGTCCTGAGAATGAAATAGTCACTACTATTGTTAAACTTATTTTTTCTACTTATGACTCTATCCTAGATTTATCACTGCATATGTTATCTGTATTCTCCTATACTTAAGCCGTTTATGTTCTTCCCAAATCATATTTAATTTGACAAAGCAAATCTTATAAGTCTATGTCACCATGGATATGGTTACTTAATACATATTCAATTGAATTAGTAATGGTAAAATAGAAGTGACAACTACTTTAATAATATCAAAATGAGGAAATTATTCATTTATTTTTTATTTGAAAGAGAAAAAAACAAAAGGGGACAGTACAGAGCAAATCAGAACAGGACAACATAGGCTACACAGTACTTTACATTAAGTCAACTGGACATCAACAGCAGCTAACACCATATCTCTTACTCTGCTATAGTTGAGCATAGTTTCAAATACAATAATATCAAACATAACACAATAGTATAAAGGCATGCATAGAATGAAAGAATTACGGGGCTTTCTGAACTGAATAACAGAAAATGATCAATGGGTACTATAATACCTCATTTCTGATAAAAAATTTTTGTTTGAACTATCACACATATTCAAATTCCAATAAGACACAATGTGATAGATAGAACCAACGGTAGTAGAACAAAAAAAGCATGGTAGGACTTCTAAGAAGGATGATATTAAATCAGCAATAGCTGTCATAATGTTTTGTTTTCTTCAAAACAGCTGTTCATATCATCACGTATGATATAGTCAAACAAAACAGG
>PVJX010000773.1:0-209496 GCA_004027295.1 Dolichotis patagonum | reverse complement strand
ACAATTTGTAATAGCCAGATCTTGGAAACAACATAAGTGCCCATCAACTGAGGAATGGATAAAAAAGTTGTGGCATTTTTATACAATGGAGTACTACTCAGCTATAAAGAATGATCACATCAAGATATTTATAAATAAATGGACACGACTTGAGACCATTCTCTTAAGTGAAATAAACCAAACTCACAAGGGTAAATACTATATAATCTCCCTAATATGAGATTTGATAAGAGTATATTAGACTTTATGGTAAGCATGAGGCCCCATCTCATAGCTTCGAAGTCTGATTTCAAAGTTTTAAATCATCAGTTGGAATGGTGTTATCCTGTTTTGTTTGACTATATCATACGTGATGATATGAATAGCTGTTTTGAAGAAAACATTATGACAGCTATTGCTGATTTAATATTATCCTTCATAGAAGTCCTATCATGCTTTTTTTTTCATTCTATTACCATTGGTTCTGTCTACCACATTGTGTCTCATTGGAATTTGAATATGTGTGATATTTCAAACAAATTTTTTTCTTTTTTTTATAAAAAATGAGATATTATAATACCCATTGATCATTTTCTGTTATTTGGTTCAGAAAGCCCTGGAATTCTTTCACTATATGCATGGCTTTATACTATTGTGTTATGTTTGATATTATTGTAATTGAAACTATGCTCAACTGTAGCAGAGTAAGAGATATGGCGTTAGATACTGTTGATGTCCAGTTGACTTAATGTAAAGTACTGTGTTGCCTATGTTGTCGTCTTCTGATCTGCTCTGTACTGCCCCCTTTTGTTTTATTCTCTTTTAAAAAAAAGAAAAAAAGAAAAAAAAAGGAAAGCAATTACAGTAAATGCACACATTGTTTTCAAGTTTCAAGCATTTATTTAACCACTTGTATGACTCCCAAGTGATGATTCATATTTGAAAAATAAGATTAATTAAAAATAGGCAATTTTTTTCTTTTTTGAGAGTTATGAGTACATATTTCACTGGAAATGCGAAAGCTTTTGTGGGTACTGGTGAAATAAATGCATGTAAGTCAATAGAAGCATTAGTTTATTCATTACTTGTTAGATAAGTCTATTTCAATAAAAATAGCTGTGGTATTTTTAATTGCAAGGAAAGGTTATACTAATTTTCACCTTTCAGAAAATTATAAGGAAGAAAAGAATGTTTCAGGTTTTTTTTTTTTTTTTGGTTTTTTTTTTCTGTGCAGAGATAACAACTGCTACTATTTTGGCTGTGTATTCCTAAAAGACACCATAGGAAGTTGTCAAACACCACTTGTTGACATTGATCTTTTCCCTGTTATTATATGATGTGGATATTTTTAAATGCCAACCCTTTTTTAAAAGGTGGTAAATACCCTCCTATTGTATATTAAATTTTTACCATTAAAAAAAAAACCTCTGCTACTTGGAAGCCTGAAACAAGAGAATAGCAAATTTTACACCAGGGCAATTTAACTAGACCCTGTCACAAAATTTTCAAATTAAGTAATAATTAATTTTTTAAAAGAGCTGGAAATATAGCTGGATTGTAGAGCTCTGGCTTATAAATGTGAGGTCCACTGTTCAATTCCAGTGTCTATGTATAATACATACTCACTTTAAGGTAAATTGGTAAGGCCTTGACCAATTTTATAATATACCTGTCTAAGCACCATTTGTTATTTTTTGCAGTTAAGTACTCTTTACACAGTTTATAAATTGTCTCACTGTGTTATCAATTCTTTTGTTCATTATAATTTTAATGTTTAATTAATTTATTTTTTGTGGCCCTGAACTATAATTGTAACATTTATTTCATTTGTTTTTGTAGCCCTGTACTTCTATTTATTTTTATGATATTTTGAGGCAGGATGTAGCAGCTAAAATGCCTAGGGTGATATGAAATTTGTGATCCTCTTGATCAGTCTCCTAAATAGTGGGGATTACAGGTGTGTGCCACCATGCCCAGCTATTGTAAAATTTTATGTAAATAAATCCATTAGTCTTTTTTTGTTTAAAAAAAGAAAGAAAAACAAGACAAAACAGAAAGAAGCATAGAAGTAATAAATAATTTCAAAAAATATTGACACCAAGAAATTACTAGTTGATAAGTTACATATTATCCTCTTAGAAATAATTGCTTAAGTTACAAAATCAAAGCATAAAAAGTGCATAATCAGTGACAGTGCAAATCATTCTGTTCATTGATCCAACAGAAACTTAGTAATAGATCCGTATCTTACAGACTTAAACATACATACAGTTATATCCTTTAGATCACTTTCCTTCCCTTTCATTTTTACAATATCTATTATGTATTTTGGATCTTATTGCTCTTTCAGTTTTTAAAAAATTTTTAACACTACAGAGAAAATGTGATATTTATAAATGTGAGTCTTATTTATTTCACTTAGAGAATAGTCTCAAGTTGCCTCCATTTACCTATAAAAGCCTCAAGATCATCCTTTTTTGGCTGAGTAATAGTCCATTGTATAAAAATGCAACATCTTTTTCATCCACCCAGCAGTTAATGGGTATTTTGGTTCTTTCCAAGATTTATTTATTACAAATTGTGTTGCTATGAACATGGATGCACATATATCGCTGTGGCATGATCTTTTCAATTTTGGAGAGGAAATAACCAGAAGGGAAAACCTGGGTTGAATGGAACTTCTAACCATAGTTTTTTGAGGAATCTCCATATTAACTCCATATATAAACTCCACAGTCTATACTCCCACCAGCAGTGGAGAAGCATTCCTTTTTCACCTCAATCTCACCATTTTTTATGGTTGATTTCTTGATGGCAGCCATTCTTTATGGAATGAGATGAAACCTCAGTGCTATTTTAATTTGCATTTCTCGAATGACCAGTGATGGTGAACATTTCTTCATGTATTTATTTGCCTTTTGTATATCTTCATCTGTGAAATGTGTGTTTATCTCAGTTGCCCATTTTTGGGAAGGGTCTTTGAATTTGGGGGTTTGATGTTCTTCAATTCTTTATATGTTCTTGATATAAGTCCTTTGTCTGAGGGATTGATGGGTAAAATTCTTTCCCATTTGGCAGGGTTTTTTTCACTTTGTTGGTGATTTCTTTCGAAGTATAAAAACTTTTTAATAAGATGAGATTTGTTGTTGATTCTTTGAAGTATTTACCATGTGGTTTGCATTTTGTTCATGAATTCTCTGCCTACCCTTGTGTCTCCAAGATTTCTACCTATCTTGTCTTCCAATAGATTTAGTGTTTCTGTTTTAATACTTAAATCTTTGATCCATTTTGACTTTAATTTAGTGAATGGCGATAGGCATGGGTCTAGTTTCAGTCTTTGGCATGTGGAAAACCAGTTTTTCCAACACCATTTATTAAACAGGCTGTCCTTTTTCCAGTAAATATTTTTAGCCTCTTTGTCATATCTAAGAAGGCAGAGTTTCTTTGTAGTTGTTTTTGCATCTTCTATTCTGTTCCATTGATCCTCAGGTCTATTTCTTTGCTGATACCATGCTGATTTTATCACAGTAACTTTGTAGTATAATTTCAAGTCAGGAATTGAGATGCCTCCCACTTTGCCTTTGTTGCCTAGAATTGCCTTTGCTATTCTAGGTTTCTTCTGTTTCCAAATGAAGTTTAGGAGTGTTTTCTCTAGATTTGTAAGGTATGTTAGTGGTATTTTGATTGGGATTGCATTAAATATGTATAACAGTTTTGAGAGTTTGGCAATTTTCAGAATGTTGGCTCTTCCTAACCAAGAACAAGGAATATCCTTACATTTTCTAATATCCTCTTCAATCTCTTTTTTAGAGTAGTATAATTTTCAGCATATAGGTCTTTCACATTCTTGGTTAGGCTGATTCATAGCTATTTCATTTTTAGATGCTATTTTGAAAGATGATATTTCCATAATTTCTCTCAGTGAGTTTTTTGTTTGTGTACAGGAATGCTATTGATTTTTGAGTTTTGACTATCTTCCATGAGATTTGGGTTTAACTTGCTCTTCTTTTTCTAGAAGCTTGACATGAAGCATTAGATTATTTATTTGTGCTTGTTCTGTTTTCTTGATATGATAATTTATTGCTATATTTCTGTCTTAAGACTGCTTTCATTGCATCCCAGGGATTACAATATGTTGTTTCTGCAATTTCATTGAATTGTAGATATTGCTTTATTTCTTCTTTAATTTCACCTGTAGCCCACTGGTAATTTAGAAGGTTGTTATTTGATTTCCATGAATTTATGCAGCTATGGCAATTTCTTTTGCTATTAATTTCCAATTTCAGTGCACTATCATCCGATATTATACGTGGGATAATTTCAATCAATTTGCATTTACTTAAGAATGTTTTACCAGCAGCATCTCCTGAGATCTTCCCCATGTGGGAACTTAGGGTGCTGGGAAACCATGAAGCCAGCCTGCTGCCCTGGTAAGTTGCTGTGGTCTGGCAAGCCGCAGCCACCCTAGGGCGAGAATCAGCAGTGTCTCCTGAGTTCCATGCCATGTTGGAACTTAGGGCACTGGGAAACCAAGCAACCAGACTGCCGCCCTGGTAAGCAGCTGTGAGTCTACTGGCACGTGGCTGAGAATCAAACATCCCATCTCTCCACCCTTCCCAACTTTAGCAAGAGGGAGCCAGAGATCTGAACATCTCTTGGGAGGTTGACCATGTGTAATATAGCAAATAAGGGGGATTTCCTTCTACCATTTCCTTGAAGTTAAGTATTTTTATCACTGTTTGCTTTGCCTTGATTAATAGTGTTGTTCTATTCAATATTTTGTTTTGATAAGTTCTATAATATTCTTTATTTCCTTTGATTTTGTTATACATGATTGAAAGAACAACTATTGTAAAGATACGAAATATATTATGGTACCTATTACTGTTATCCCAGTAACCTGCTGTGAAGTTCTATACCAATTTGACTACACTGTCTCAATTGGTCTTATTACATCCTGTTCTGTTGTATTTTACTACCTTCAAATTAATAAAAATTTTTTTAAAAAAAGAATGTTTTAGACCTGAAGATCAATGGAATAGATTGGAATATACAACCAAAACCACAAACTCACTCAACCACCTTATCTTTGATAAAGGGGCCAAGCATGCCCTTTTTTGGATTATTATTTCTTTGCTAGCTTTTTGTCTAGTTCATCTATCTCTTTGTGACAGTGGGATATTAAGGTCTTCTATTACAATTGTGTTCTTGTGTATTTGGTTTTTCATTTCTATTATTATTTGTCTTATATATTTGGGTGCTCCTGCATTTGGTGCATATATATTTATAATTGTTAGTTCTTCTTCTTGAAATTTTCCACTAACAGGTATGTAGTGTCCTTCTTTATCTCTTTTAATCATTTTAGGCTTCAAGTTCACTTTATTTGTTTTCTGTTGGGGCATGAAATACTGCACTCCAAACTTGTCTTAACTTGAGGGTTTGCATTGAAAAGTCTGCCATGATTCTGATGGGTTTTCCTTGATATGTGAGTTGTGTCTTTTCTCTAATAGCTTTTAGCATTCTGTTTATATGCTGCATGTCTGGCATCTTAATTATTATATGTCTGGGTGTAGATTTATGTTGATTGTGACTGGTTGGCATTCTATATGCCTCACTTATCTGCATATCAGATTTTTTCCTCATGTTTGGGAAATTTTCTGCTATTATTTCTGTGAATAGTTTAACTATATTATTTGTGTTGGCACCTGCATTTTCATTGATGTCTGTTAGTCTTATATTTTTTGTCTTGGCATCATCCTGAAACTGCTGGGTTGTCATTTCATGCTGTTTTGCTGTTTTAAAAAGTTCTACTCTTTCATATTCGCTTACTGTGATCCTGTCCTCAAGGTCCAAAATTCTATCCTGAGCTTCATTTAAATGGTTTTGCCAGCTTTCAATAGAATTTTTGTTTTTTGGATGTCTCTTTGAATTTGTTTCATAGATTCTGCTTGTTTTCTATATTGTTCATTAAAGGTTTCAATTTCCCATGTTCCAGTATTTTTTTAATCTGTTTCTTCTCTGACTATCCTGAGTAACTCCTTCACTAAGGTTGTTATTTCTGTCTTTATGTGGGAAACTATTTCTAATTTGATTTCCTCTATAGCTTCATAGATTTGTTTCTTCTTTTTTTTTTTTAAGTTTTGTTTCTTTATTTTATTTGCTAACTTTTTGGTGATTTCTGGAGTATGACTTTTAAAGTTCTCTATTTCAATGTCACCTTTACTTGCTTCTGATGGAATAGATGCTTGAGACTACATTTTGCTTTTTTATTTTGTCATTTTCACCTTTTGAGCAAATATTTGGTCTTTCAATCCCAAGAGTCTCAACTGTACAAAGTGTGAATCTTAGGGTTCTACTGTGTGGTTGATATTTGTATGATTGCTGAGTACCACAATGAAGAGGAGAGCTGGCCACCTGAATTCCTCCTGCAGGCCCTGTTGGGTGAGTCCTATATTCTTCCTGGGCTAACTAGGCTAGGAGTATTGATATAGGTCAACTATTAGTTCCTGCTGTTGCTATGTCTTCAGGTTATTGCAAGTCACCAGATCTCCCTGTCTGCAGTGTTGTGTGGGCTGAAGCCCTACTGTGTCATTGGGTGTCTCATAAGCCCTTTTAATTTTCTCCAAGTTGGGGGACGCTTGTTGGCACTCCCCTCAACCTGCCTGATGTTCTCTTTGTGGAGGAGGGGATCTCCCACCCTCTCGCCAAGCTTACCAAGCACTTAAAGTTAGAGGGAGCTTCATTACTGCTCTTATTTACTCACTGAAGACTCTATTTTAGGGGAAAACTCACCACACTGACTGGAGCCTGCTGAGGTCTTCTGTTTGGGTGAGGGGTTACTGAGTCTCCAATCGAGCCAGCACAGTTAATCCACTGCAGTCCAAGGTTCTGGGAAAAGCAATGGGAGCCAAAGATCAACAGCAGTACTAGGTCCAGGAGGTGGGGGGGTGTCCTCAAGGGCTGGCCCATGCATTGGCGGGGCATGGGGGAAGTGCAGCACCATGTAGGCAGTCCAAGTTCCATTAGTCTTTTCTTCGGTAAAATCATTTTGTAATATTTTGTGTATGATTTACTACTTTTTTGCTCAAGATATGAGGAAAAGATCAATATTTTAATATTAGAATTAAATAGTATGAATGGCATTTTTTTTAATCTTACTTTCCCTATTAACAAAAAACTGCAATTTTATTTTACTTTAAATTCTCATATATGTTTGAGTATATTTGTAGATGTCAATATGTTTAATGGATTTTCAATTCCTGTTTCTCTAATCACTTAATTAAAACTATTTTATAATAATTATCTAATATCTAGTAGATATTATATTTATATGTATATATATATTCTGGCTATATTCACACATGTATTATTTTAATAAACCTTAACATAATTTCAAGGTTTTCTTCTTGAGCTCAAAATATTAATAGAATTCATTATGTTGACAGGTTAACTTTTAGAAAAGTTATAGCTGTATAATACAGAGTGCTAGCATCCAAAAGTATAACATGTGATACTGTACTTTAAAGTTCTTTTAAGGGCTCAGAATATAGCTCAGAGGCAAACTGCTTGCCTGGCATGTGCAAGATCCTGAGTTTGATTTCTGGTACTGAAAGAAAGAAAGAAAGAAAGAAAGAAAGAAAGAAAGAAAGAAAGAAAGAAAGAAAGAAAGGAAGAAAGCTCTTGTAATTATTAAAAAATTATTGAATTTTTAAAGCTTTATTATAAAACTAGATTGACCTATGTTTTACACAATTATGCTTATTTCTTGTTAGCCTTATTCTCAAGTATTTTATATATTTCTTGTCTGCTTCTATTTTATTGTTACTGCTATTATGGGTAGATTACTTTTAATATTTAATTTATATAATTATTTTGCATATTTATTTTAGAATTGATTATTATAAAATTTGTGATACTTCTAAAACTGTCTTTTGAATCTCTGGGATTTTTTTTAGAGCATATAACTTGCAAATTATATTATTCTTCCTCTATCTTTTCTATATTTTTAACTTGTATTTAAGATCTGTCCTGTGAAGCAACATTAGTACTGGTGCTAGTATATAAACTCATTTTGTGTTTGACTTTAATGTTCTTTACTGATTATGTTGTTATTAGAAATAGTCCTTGGTATATGCACATGGACATATTTTTTTATCCATTATTATTTTTTAAATAAAAATATTTGTTTTCAAAACATATTTGAACCATCAATTAAATATCTGTGATTAACATCATAACTGTCATTTTCTCATAGCACTGAGATAATTATAAAATTTACATTCATTCTATATAACATTTTTAATTATTTTGTGTCAAACTCCATGATTTCAAAATTAGGATATTGCATTTATGTAACCAAATGAATTAAGGAGAGAAATATTAAAATTTTGGTTTCAATAATGTGAGTCTTTAAAAAGCTATTTCATAGTATATTAATCAGCTCTTCTGCTACTGGGAAAAATACCTGACATCTGCAATTTAAAAACAGAGGTTTATTTGGCTCACAATTTCAGAGAATTCAGCCCCAAATCTCCTCTAAGACAGCAACATCATAGCAGAAGTGTGGGATGGCACAAAACTGCTTAGTTCATGGCAGCTAGAAAACAGAGCAGGGAAACAGTGACAGGAAGGAAGCGATGAGGGGCCAGGTAGAGACTCCAAGGTCACAAGGTCATATGTCCATGACTTGCCCCGACATGCCCACAAGTTTCTTCTCTAGTCCCACAGATACCTCCCAAGCAATGGTTAAATTTAAACTTGACACATAGTATATTAGCACAATATTTTTTGGTGGGGGTTATCAAACTCAGGAGCTCATGCTTGCCAGGCTGGTGCACCACTGAGCTAAATTCCCAGTCCTATTAGTAGACTATTACAGCTCTATTTTTCTATCAAATCTTTAAAAATATCTACTTTTAATTGGTAATGATTTCATTCACGTGGTATGATGTGATATACTGATATATGCTTACTTTATGAAATGGTCATAGGTAAGAATGAATCTGGGCTTTTTCCATTTCCTAAGCAAGAGAGATATTAACTCTTTCATGAAAGATACTGGTTCTTGAAGTCAGTCATATCAAACTGTGATGAATTTCTACAGTTATAACTTTTTTTCTCTAATCACATTGATTACACTGATACTATAATATATAGTAACATCTGGTACAGCTTTAAATTTCAAAGGGCCTTCAGTGAATTAAAACTATTCCATGTTTCCACTTACTTTTTGATATTGAGCATATTTATATTAATACTGCACACTTTGTTTTTATTCTTCATATTTGCCTACTGAAATTTTACCTATCCATTTTTAGGGTTCTCTTATATAAATTCTGCCATAACCTCAACAATGAAACACTAAAGATAGTTCTAATACAAATATATATGTTCATTCCTATTTTAAATATTGCTTCAGGAGACTTATCTAGTAATAGAACCTATAATTGTGGAAAACATAGATCACAAGTTTTAATATTTATAGCTTTTATGATTCCTAGCATCTATCTTTTAAAGTTTCCTCAAAGTCCCAGAGGCACTTTTCTTTAAACATGTCTTTTACTTTTCTTTCCCTTGTTCTGCTCCTTTTCTTTTCTTGGTTAATATTTTTCTTTGGCTCCATGGGCATTTTATTGTCTAGTTCTGACTCTTATCAATAGTGGAGCTAGGTTTGTGTAAGTGAACCCTCACTAAACTCTCTCAGCTAACTCCTTGAACTACTAGACCTTCAGAGGAAAAGATGTACTCATCTGATGACTTGTGCTCAGTAATTTTGCTGCCACAGTGCAGATGGAAAGCAAGATAGGAGGTAGAGTAATGAGTAGAACAACAGGAATGGCCTGTGTTTTCTCTGGTCACTCTTCTCTCTCATTGGCTATGGAATTCCATCCATCCCAGTTCCAGGGTAGAATCCTTCTGATCTCTGTACTTTTACCCTCACAAGAATATCTCAGTTTGACTAGAACAATGGCTGAGAAACTTGTGGCTCCAACTCTTGCTTACACTGCTTGCATATAAACTTTTTTTTTTTTTTTTACTTTTCAAGAAACAAAGATAAAAATTCAGGAAAGTAGAAATAGCTTAATATGTGAATATTTAGAAAACTTTATTATTGGAATATGTCCCAATTATCTGATTTTAATTCAGGGAATTATTTGAATGTGTCTCAAAAAATTGTTTAAGGATCTCATCCTGCAAGGATCATAGTTGGAGCTAGGAATCCCTCATGCAGAGCTTCAAAACATAGTACGATAAACACAGGCTGTTAAATGCATGCTACCAAACCTTCTAATATTTGTAGGCACATCTTTTAAAACATTATGAAAAAACAGGAGAACAGTATAGTCAATACATTCCTTTAAAATTTACCACTGCAAATCTATAGAAAAAAATAAGAAAATGACTATCCTTGTATTCATTAGAGTTCCTGTATCTCAGGACAATTTACCACTGGCAGTACTTTGTTTGGTTTAAAATATTCTGTTTAAAAAGAAATTTGGAAACACACTTCTATGCCAATGGAGATTATATGCTTAGAAAACAGATGTCTCTAAATCAGCTCTATTAAGAATGTATGATTGATTTTGTGAAAAGCTTAGAAATAATATATACAGCTGGGAATTTAGCTCAGTGGCATAAGCGCCTGCCTGGCAAGCATGAGGTCATGAGTTTGATTCCCCCATACAAAAAAAAAAAAAAAAACCTACTCTACCTAGAAATAATATATACAAAAACTAGGGTGATGCAACTAGAAGCCAAAGAATGCTGACCATTGCCAAGAAGCCATCAGAGGTACAGTGGCTTGGCATCAAGTCTCTCTCAAGTTCGTATAGGAACGACCCCACCAACATGTCAAATTGGACTTTTAGACTTTAGAGCGATGAAATAAGAAGTTTCTGTTGTTTAAAAGATCCAAACTGTAGTACTTCCTTACAACATCCTTAGCAAACTAATATAGTCAGCCCACTATTTCCAAGAATTCCACATTTAAAAATACAGCCAACCATTGACAAAAACTATTTTTTAATGCTCCAGAAATTTCCAAAAAGTAAAGTTGAATTTAACACATGCTGTGCAAATCCAACTCTCTACCGAAGAGAACGAAGTGATGCTTAGGTAAAGCTTGCTGCAGCCTCCATCACTTTACAGGTCTTGGCTTTCTACAGTATTCGGAGTTTGAGCAAAGTTCATTTCTGTCTCCTTTCTATGTTGTATGGTTCCTCTGGGATGGTTGCATCTGTTCTCAACATGTATGGACTTTCTTCGTCATTATTTCTAAAACAATGCAATATGAAGCTATTTACATGATATTTACTTCATATGAGATATCGTAGGTGACCTAAAAATGTAAGTATGTAGGAGAATGTACATAAATTGCATACAAATACAATATTGTTTTACATAAGACCCTTTTCCTGGCAATGATGCCCAACTGTGTGTCCATAAATTTTGTGTGTTTCTGATTTATGAGGCAGACAAAACCCTGTGAAATGTGGGGTGCAGTGTCTGTACTATTTCCTTACTGCCAGGTAGCACGGAGAAGTCTTGCTGCTTTTCTATGTGTTTTCAATCCACTTTGCAGCTCCTTGTCTTTTCAACCTGTCTCACTTGTTATGGGTCTGAGATTTCTTTAAAAAGCCACATACTGAAAGCACTAGTTGATTTGTTTCAAAGTTTGTTATATCTGGTAAACCTTCTTCAGTGCGTGTATGTGTGTGTGATTATTGTCATTTTCAACTTCTGTCATGGGTGGACTAATGGAACACACTCTGTTTTTAGTTCTTTTTCTTCATTCTGGTATGCTTTGGAGAAAGAAAAAAGAAAAATGCAAGTTTTCTCTTGCCTGTGTTAAACATAGCTGACTGCTTTTCAAAATGGAAAATATTTATGGTTGAATTTTTAAAAATTAGTGCATTCATCATAAAAAGAAAGGTTAATAAACCTTACCTAAATTATAAAACTTTACATAATAAAATAAAATAAAATAAAATAAAATAAAATAAAATAAAATGTATCTAGACCTTTCAGACAATATAAATTATTTAGAATTCAGGCTTATTTTATTTTGGATAGTGGTCTGAATCATTTATAGAATTATAAAATGAATAATATAATAAGGATTAAAACAGTTTTATTGGAAAAGCAAGTTCATACCTTTTGTCTGTGAGCTGGAAAACCCTGCTCAAAAGCTGTTCAGATGTATTTATAGCCATATTAGGAGATAAAACAATAGTGCCATCATTATAGAATATTTCTTTAGACTGGGGAGTGATGGTGTGCAAGTGACCTTAACAAACACAAACTTGTTTCATTCAGATAGTATTAATTAGTGCCTCTTGTATAAATATCAGCATCTGCTCTGCTTTTCAACTGCTTTTCTTTTACTGACCAATTCAATCTTCATTTAGGTGAAGTCAACAAAGTGGGCTTCAACTTAAAGAAAATAGTGTATCTGAGAAAATACATAAGTCTTGAGTTTGTTATCAAAATGAATTGATTACTGGATGGGACTCAAGAAATAAGAATATATAACATAAAGGAAAAATAATACACGCATAATTATACCAAGTACAAGCTTTGTGACCATAGGCCCAGGAATTCAAATAAGGTTCTAAAGAGTGCAGCTATAGATTCATCCCACTTCAGTATCTAAAACTTTTTTTTTAAACTAGTTTACTTGGAATCAGAAGAAGCCTAAAAACTCTAAGAAAGCAAACAACATGCTAAAGTAATTTTCTGGTTGGTTAAAATTACTCTGAAATGGATCCTTGTTTCAATATATTTTGGCTAGAAAGCCTTTTAAAATATAGTAAGCACTACCTTCTGTCCTAGTAAATAGCAGGTAAGTATTTTCTGGAGAGTGACAGTGTCTATTGCTTCTCATTTAGTACAGTGGACAGTTTAGGTACTGCACAGGCATATGGGTGAACTAGAACTTTCTGCAAGGGACTGCAGCACAAGCAGTACTACAGTATCAACCACTATTATAGACAAACTCCTGTTTTATTGTCATTTGCTTTTCTTCTTCTCCTAAGCATCTTGCATATAAAGATAGAATCTGTGTTTGTCTAGTTTGTAGTTTTACTTTGTAAGTAAATACACATTTTATCTAGTAACGCATACCAAAAGAGAATTTGCAAAAGGGTAAAAAATGGTTCAGAAATAAAACCAAAATAACAGAAGCATAACAGTGAATTAGTACTGAGAGAAATCCTGTGCAGGAAGTAGGATAAATAGCTTAGACCAGAAAAACAAAACAAAACTTTTGGAAAAAAATTAAAATAATTTAGAATACTGGTGAAGAAAATTTTCAAAGGTAATCAAATGTACATTGAATAATTGTTCTTGCAGATGACATTAAAGCAAAGGAGCAAAAATTATTCAAAAACATAGCCAATCTAAGAAGAAAACCAAAAACTGATACTAGTGAAAGTTCATGCTGTACTCATACATGGAACGAAAACAGACTCAGAACAAATCTCTTTAGAAATTCAGAACCACAATTTCTATCTCTACTTCTTCCACATGCATAAATATGTCCCTCTCTCTCTCTCTCCCCCTCTCTCCCTCTCTCCCTTTCTCTCTCCCTCTCTCCCTCTCTCTCTCTACACACACACACACACACACACACACACACACACACGCAGTCAAATAACAAGGCAGAGAAATGAGAGTAACATCAACTTTCTCAGCCATGATTCTATTAGATAAAAAGCAATGAAACAACCTTACTGAAGTATTTAAAGGAAAGAAAATGTGAGCCAACACTGACCAAAGAACCCTCTCATATGAAGGCTATCAAGAGTCACAAACGTGCAATACTGTAGGAATACAATTTTCATAACCCTTTCACAAGAAATTTATCTCGGAAATTTGCAGAGAAACACAATTTAAAGAGAAACTTAGACTGTAAGCATCTAATTATGAAACGACAGAGATAAAACCAAGCAAGCAGTGACTATACAAGGGAGGACACCCTGCCACATAAAATAGGACAGGAGTCCCCAAGACGGTGGTGACCTAGCTCTGGGAACCCCAGCTTCTCCAGAGCAGCTTTAAACAACTTCTTGAAATACCTGTAATAATGTTTCTGTGCACAGTTCTTTGACTCCTCTTCCTCTTTCTCAGTTGGAGAGAGACAAGCCTAGCTATAGTGACTCTGGGGATGCCATGACCTTAGACCCACTGGACACAATAAGGAGCGAAAAGGCAAAGTAAACAAAAATTAAAATATATTTGCATTGACTTACTGCAATTAGGAATGAAAAGATATGTAACTCTTGAAGATCTTAAAGTTTAAGAACGCTTAATATGCATATATTAGCACCAAAATTATACTTATGACTTGCAAGACAGGAAAAGAAGTGGTTATTTGCTGACATTAATATTGGTAAAAGAAAAATGTTTCAGGAAAAAGTTTTTGTTAAAAGCATTATGGAAAAGTATTAGTATAGAGATAGCCAGTAGGAAGAGCCTAACCCTTCTTAAGTAACAAAGAAATACAAGAGGAAAAGTACAATGCAAACAGGTAAAACTATGAGAGATGCACATGCATATAGACTTATAAAATGCTTATAAAACTCTTACTATGGAACTGTATAAAGTATAAATTGTATCCATGCATTTTAGTGGGCATAAGAAACATAATAAAAGAAAATGATTTTTAGATGTGCTAAGAAAGCAAAATTTACCTTTTTTCTGTATGCAAAAGACATACTTAAAATAAAGTGAACCAAAAAGGGTAAAGATAAAAGCATGAACAAAAATATAGCAAGCAAAGGCAAGCAAGGAAAAAGCAGGGGCCATGATCTTGTTCTAAAACAAGGTGGAATTCAGGTCAAGGAAAATTAAACAATATAAAGTAGGACATTCTATAATGCTAAAGACTACTATTCACAGTGAAGATATTAATATCTTTTCACCAAAAACCAGTAGCAACTTTCATATAGCAGAAACTACAAGAGATAAAAGGAAAAATAGACACACATTAAAAATAGGAAACTTCAGCACATCTCTTTCAGATCTAGGTAGATCAAGGGGATAAAATGTTAGTAAGAACATAGAAGACCTAAAAAGCTTAAGATAAAATCTCTAAATATATAAGTATTTTGCCTGACATACACTTTGTTTTAAAGAAACCACAATCATTTATTAAAATTAGCTATATGCTAATAAGCTGCAAATAACTAAAAAATAAAAATGCAAACATCAATACACTACAGTACATTAAGTCCTCAATTAGTAATATTAGTAATTATAATAACAACAAAGTCATTTTCTTCAGAATGCTTTCTTTTAAGTAAACTCTTAAAGCAAAAGTACAACTCAAGATTTCTGAATTTCTAGAAAAGAAAAAGGATAGAAGCAATCTTCTGAAACTCTAAGTAAAAGGATTATAAAGAACTAGACATTAAAATTAAAATCACTGTAGCTGTAGTGTGAGGAGTGGGTAGAGCTGAACAGAAGCTCAGCGTGATCAAGTAGTGAGTAGCTTCCGCTCCTTTTCTAGAGACATAGTGTAGAGGGTTTGAGAAAGGATTAGAAGCAAATGGTGATGGAGAGTGGCAGTGAGAAGTAATGGGTCTTTGCCTGGGTTCCGTGCTTTATAATTACCATATGTTAGGAAAGACTGAGAGACCGTGAGTGGAGGTGGTGTGGTGTGTGTTGTAACTTATAAAACAATGTGTTTAAAACATATATTTCACAATAGATAATTCAAAACCAATCAATATGAGTAACTTCAACTTTATTTTCAGTTCATAAATGTATTTTTAAACAACAAAAATGGTTAAACTATGAAATTTTTAAATGATTAATGAGAGTTGTGAAATGAACACTCATATTTGGCAATGTTTATAAAAGTTTAACCTTCTGATTAGCAGTATAGAAATACTAGGACAGTATGTTAAAAATTAATTTAATTATTTGGCCTAATATCATTGTACAGGCATGGCAACCACAGCCTTACATGTAAAAGTACAATTGTAGTCAATTATTAATGTTCATCATGTAATATTAAAATAATTGATGTTAAATAAATTAGTATACCAAGATATTGAAAACCATACATATAATTACATTAATCATGATGACAAAGGCATATTTCAAAAGGCACTTCCACTTTACATTAGTTAAAAGCTCTTTGAAGTGTTAAAGCTATCTGAACCAAGACATTATTTAAAAATTTCATAAACATAGGCAACAGTAATTTCATACAGTAAAACGCCATACCAGGTTCCAACAAAAAAATAAAAGTAGTATCAATTTCTAAAGATAATGTAAACATACTACAATCACAAAATTTAATAAATATACTGTATCAGTGTCATACATTAAAGAGGCTATCTTTCTTTGATTTCTTCGTCAATGATAAGGTGACTGAGTATATTTGGAGTTGTTTTTGCATTTTCTCATCTGTTCCACTTATCCTTGGGTCTGGGGTTTTTGTTGTCATTGTTGTTTTGTTTTGTTTTGTTTTGTTTTGCCAGTGTCATCATGCTTTTATCACAATAGCTTTGTAGTATAATTTCAAGTAAGAGATGGTGATGACCTCTGCCTTGCCTTTGTTGCCAAGAATTACTTTTGTTATTCTAGGTCTCTTCTGGTTCCAAGAATAGAAGAGTACAACTAGACCCATTTTTTTCCTGTTGCACTAAATTAAAATTGAAAGGGATCACAAATCTAAGTATTAAAATACAGACACTAAACCTGCTGGGATGATAGAATAGGTAGCATTCAAAGATATTGGTGAAGACAAAGACTTTATGAAGAAAACCCCAATCACATGAAACTGTCACAAAGAATCAACAGTTTGGATCACATCTTATTAAAAAGTTTTTGCACAGCAAGGAAAACCATCTACCAAGTGAAAAGACAACCCACAGACTGGGAAAAAACTATTGTCAGCTACACCTCAGACAAAGGACCTATACCTAGAGGACCTATATACCATGTATATATATATGACCTATACTTAGTGTGTGTGTATATATATATATATATATATATATATATATATATATATATTCTAGGTATATATAGGTTATATATATATGTAATCTAGGTATTTGGAATATATATATATATATATATATATATATATATATATCCTAAAATTTGAAGATCCAGTTCTAAAATGGAAATCTAAAATGAATAGCCACTTCTCAGAAAAAGTACAAATGGCAAATAAATATATGAAAAAATGTTCCGCATGACTGGTCACTCAAGATATGCAAATGAAAACAATGCTGAGATCACATCTCACTCCAGAAAGAATGGCAGTTATCAAAAAATCAACCAATAACAAATGCTGGTAGGGTTGTGGAGAAAAAGGAAAATTTATCCACCATTGGTACTAGTGCAGACTGGTGTAACTACTGTGGAAATCATTGTGAGATTCCAAAAAACTAAAACTAAAGTTCCATTTGACTTAGCAATTTCTTTTCTTGTTGTCTTCTGGAAAGAATTAAAAACATCACACCACAGCAATATATGCACAACCATGTTTAGAGTGGCACATTTTGTAATAGCCAAATCTGGGACATATCCAAATTCCCATAATAATAAAAGGTATAGATAAATATGATGTAGTTTTACTCATACAATGAAATATTTCTGTACCACAAATAAAGATAAGCTTGAGACATTTCTATTTAAGTGGGTATACCATGAGATCATAATCTTAAGTGAAATAAATTGGACACATATGTTCAAATATTACATTGTTTCTCTGGAGTGTGGAACCAAAAGTGTACATAAGAACCAAAATGTATAGTAAATATTGTAAAATCATAAGAAAAATTTCAAATGGGAAGGAAAACACAGGAGGGGTGAGAGAGAAAGGAAAGATGTGACAAGAAAAGAACGAAAAATGGAAACTAAGCTTTTGTAAATAAAGAGGGAAAGAGGAGTTACAGGGAGGTGAGGGAAATGGGAATAAAGAAGCAAGATATATCATGTACAGCTGCAGCCTCCTTATGATGAACACTTTTCTGTATGTTTAAAATGTACTGTATCAAAATAAATGAAAAAAATTGAGACAGTGATATCTGACATAAAGAATCAACAAAATCATGATTAAGATAGCTGAGAAATCCATGGCAAAGGTTAAGGAAAAAGGAAAAGAAATGATAACCAAGTTGATAAAAGTACAAGCAAAATGAACAAGATCATGCTTCAGAAAAATTAGAAGGTATAAAGGAGAATAATTTTTAAAAACAAAAAGAAAATGAAAGAAATTAAAAACTTGAAAGGCATGAACAAATCATGAGGTTTGGGAAAATAAAACAAAACACACATACAATGTCAAAAACAATAGCAAAATAAATCCTACATGAGAATATTGGAGTCCTTGAAGAATAAAACAAAACCAAAGGAACAGAGCACTATTAAGAATTACAACCCAATGTATTTTTCTTAAAATGAACACATAAATTTGAAACTTCATGTTGAAAAGTGTATTTTGTACTGGAGAAAATCAATCCAGAAAGGCCAACATCACATTAAATTGTTTTAAATGATTGTATATCAAATAAAACAAACCTGTCTCATAGCAATTTAAGTAGAATGGCTGTGAATTTGGAAGAAAAATAAAATTATATGATTACCAGATATTATGACAGCAATTCTATAAAGTCAAAAACAATATAAACCAAATATTTGTGATGTAGTAAAAACTATGCTCAAATACAGGAGGCAGAGGCAACAGTTATGAAAACCATAGGCCTCAGGAATCATGTTCCCATGACCTTCCTAAAGAATCTTCTAAGGGATCCAGTTTAGGAAGGCAACATTGCTGAACTGCCGTCCACATAAACCTGCTAGTGAGCCTTAATGCATTGTTTCTTACAGAACTAAAATTATTGGAGGAAAAAGGGGAAGATTTCAATATGTAACATCAGAATAATCCAGCATTGTGGATATATAATAAATCTTAAAGAGGAGGAAGGAGCAGAAAATATACAAACTTTTAGCTGTTCAAGATCATTTTTATGGTGATAGATTTGTATTATGATTCAGAAACTATTGTATGTCTAAATATAAATGAATATAGAGTATTTTATTATATTAGGTACATTGTCTATAGGAGATAAATTAGAATTTATCTAGTTCTAAATTGTATTTAAAAGTAAAAGATTTTCTTTCTCAAGCATTTTTGTTAAACTTGTAGCTTGGAGATTTTTAATTCTCTCTTGGGTGTGATAAGCACTATAAGCTAACAAAATAGGAAATTTTTTCTTTCTACACTACAGATTGTGAATGCTAGTATATGCACATTGTAGTGTCTCTGCAAATTTTATTTTCACTATATATCTGTGCTGGTTTTTTTCCCTGTGGGACCAATCATCCTTTATGCAATGAATATGCATTTAAAATATGCATATAAATGTGCCTATATATGCAGTTATAATATGTAAAATTGTATAAAGTATATACACTTTTTATACCTATGTGTACGTGTTTGCATATGTTGAGTGTGTTTTTATGCATATCACACAAACTCTAACATCCCAGCATTTTCCTTCCTTGTGTTTACAAAGATGTAAGGAATTCTAATTATACACATTTGCCATACTGCAGTAGCTACTGACATGTTCTTACCAGTAAAAATATTATTTAATGAATATGTAAAAATACAACCTCATGGAAACCATGGTCTATGGGGTTCCTCGTCTCCACTCAAGTATGCAAACACTTAACGTTCAGTGTATCAAGGCCATTGAGCATCAAAATCTGTATCTATTCAATAAAAAGAAATGTTTAAATCCTGGGCACCCCAGTTAGCTATCAAACCTTCTTTTAAGATGTTCTTTTTATATGGTATAAACATAATGATGTTTAAGGAATAAGAAGTTTAGCTTAGTTTTCATGAGTGACATGTAAACCTTAAAGTGTTTTCATAGACAAGCCAATGGACACTGATAGTCAAGCCTTTATCTGTGTATTTCAGATTTCTCTAAGACATCAGAAAGTTTTTTTTTATGATAAAAGAAGACTAGAAAATTCAGATTTCTGGAGATTACAAGTAGCTCAAAGCCAAATAAGAACATGTAAGTAATTTCTTTCTCTGCCATAGTCTTCTTTATTACAGTTCAAAAATCTTAGAGGAACTCAAGATACAATACTCAGTATCCAAAACTTAAAGGGAGGTTTCATTTGCTTGTGGTTTTAGTCCAGCTTGGCTGGATTTAAGGTAGAGGCATCATGATAGGAAGTCATGGCAGAGAAAAGGTTTTATACTACTGGGATACAGAAGAGAGGAAGAATGCCAAAGCAGGAGGATGAGGAATCAGCAATAGACCCCAGGGCAATGCCTGCATTACTCACTCAGTCAGTCATGCCTAAAAGTGTGCTCCACCTTACTCTCAGGTTGATCACAAAGCCAATTAATTTTAAACATTCTTCTAACATCCACAGAAGCCAATTAGCAAATAGCAAATATGGTTATGGTAAACTTTGAGCTCTCATCTGGTAGAAACTTGATTTTATACTTTGTTTTATTTGTTTATATTTTAAGCTTTAGTACTATGACTATACTAAGAAAGGAATCAGTTCTACGGGTCTGTGAATCAATAATAATAGACAAGTTAACTACAGGGTTTAATTTTTTTCTTAACATCAAGTAGCAAGTAGTTACTACAAAATATAAAATCCATTTGCATAAAATTAATATTTTCTTTAATTTTAAATTATTAGGAACAGGCACAACTTTACTTAAGCAAACAAGAAAGTAAATTGGGTCAAATAATTTAAAAGTTTTGTAGAAAGATACAGCTTCACAGTTTGATCCAGGATTACTGTATCGTAATTTATCTTTCTTCTCATTTTTTATTCTGTCCTATGGATTACAGACTTACCAGATACTTTCTCTCCTCAAAATTACAGGTCCCTTTGATTTAAATCCTTCCAGATACAGCTCTTTGAATAATCCTTTTAAAAGCATCATTGTGGCTTTTCATCTAATAGTACTCTGGTGTAAAAGAAAAAAAAATGTTGTGTTTACCTCTGACTTTATTCCATCCCAAGAGTGGCTAAGGACAGAACACAATTCCCTAGAGTAAAATCGAAGTAATACGAGGTATTAGTAGTTAGGAGGCAATGATGGTGTTTTCTGATACATGCAGGTGAAAGGACTTCACCACCTGTGGGCTCCTACCAAAAGAAGTGCTAACATACTAACTTCAATAAGAAGAAATGATAGGAAGAAGGATAGAATACAGTGACCAATGGTAAGCTTTTCAAATTCAAGGCAAAGTGTCCCTCATTTTTTAAAATCTTCTATAGGCACTCAAGGAGAAACAGACAATATGAACCACGTGCAACATAAGTCTCAGGATGAGGAATACTTTATGGTTTTAGCAACAAAGTCACCCCTGCCAACAACCAAATTAGCTGTTTTCTTTCTGATCTTTAGTTGAAGGTCTAGATTTAGGCGAGATTTCTCATTTTGTTTTTTTACACAGAGGACTCACAGGTATGTTTGATTTCTTGTATTCTGTAGTATGGCTTTCCGCAAAGATGGCTGAAATCTGAGACGCCAAATCCATGAAGCCCGCTTCAACAATGGTCCTGGATAGGTCATCCTCTCTGTATTCTGCAGCAACTGCGTGACATGTTGGCCCTTAATATTCTAACTGAGGCAATAAACATTCTGATTTTGAGAAGAAAAAAATAAAACAATACAAGAAACAATTACCACAGACATAGGTAAATTATTGGAGAAAATTAAGAAACTACTTAGATAGAATAATAGCCTCACTACCACATGTTCATGTCCTAAGCCCTGTGACCTCATAGGTATCACTTCACATTCAAAAGGAACTTGCAACTGTGATCAAATAAGAATCTTCAAACAGGAAATTTATCTCATGAATTCTGGGTGGGCCCAGTGTTACCCCTAAGGGTCTTTATAAGATGGTGATTAGGGAGAAAAGAAAATGTTACGATTTTGACCTTGAAGTTGAATGTAGAAGCTGTACTCTAAGGAAAACGGGAAAACTCTAGAAGCTTTCAGAAAAAGTAAGGAAACAGATTCGGGCCCTGCCTCCCACCTTTCAAGAAAATCAGCCCTGCTGTAATGGTTGGTACACTGTGTCAGTTTGAGAAGTCTAGAAGTTAACTAAGCCACTCAGCTGAGGGCTGGGGTCTCACGTTGTAAACGCCCTCATTCTGTGCAAGAGGAAGGCAGGGAGATGGTGTGAGTTCTACACCCATCCCTGGAGTGGGGGCAGCCTCTTTGCACCCAGTACAAGGGAAGGAAAGAAGCCTGCACTTCCCTTCTGGATCTTTTGGTGTCTTCCTCCTGCATGGATTGCTGCCCCCGTGCCATGCCTCCCCGCCTCAGAGCTGCTGATTGCAGACTGAAACCTCCACAAGTGAGTTACATACACCTTTCACTCTACAACTTTTGGCATTGGGTGTTTTGTCTCAGTAAGGAGAGAAAAGTAGCCAAGATACCTTCAATACCTTGATTTTAGACTTTCAACTTCATAATTAAGGGACAATAAAATTGTGCTGCTTCAAGATACTATATCATAGAAGTAATAGCAAGATGAAATAATATTAATTATAGAAGCTAAAATTTTTCAATTTAGCAAATAAAAACCAGTACACTTGATTCAATGTTTTGTTTACCTGACAGTCAAATTTAACTATGTTCTCTATATTTTACTTATCAACACTAGTAATAAACTTTTTTGTAATATTAATTTTTATCTTGTGTTTTATTTTGTTGTGTTAAGAAATATTGAAGCTATAACAACATTAGCAAGCAAAACTAAATGAAATCTTTGATGAGTAATATAAATAATGCCATAAGTATTTCTCTGACTGTTTTTGTTAAAATAGTAGTAGTTTCAGCCAAAGTAAGAGTTTGTGAGCTCAACTGGGTTTGTATGGTGATCAAGTCATTTGTGCTGGCTAGAGGAGAAAGGCAGAAAGGTATTCCCAGAAATGACATGTGATCTGATGAGTGCAAGTAGAAGATTTAGAATTAACACAAATCAAGCCTTCCTTAGCTTCTCTTAAGCTTGTTTTCCTCACTTGTGGAATAAAGAGAAAAACAGTATTTTCAGTAGTTGATGGAATGTTCTGGAGATCAATGTGATGTTTGCAAAATGTTTGTCCTATTGATCAAATAATAATCAAGAAACAAATGTTTAGCTAGCTTTTATTATCAAGGCATCTACCAGCAAATAGAGATACAATTATGTGCAAATTCATACAATACCTTCCCTATTGGGGCACTGATTATTCTAACTTCCCTCTAGCCAATTAAGCTTAATGGATTATGTTTAGACAATATAAATAATTCTTCTCCAGACTTGTTATTCTGCTCATACTCTCTTTGGATTTTATGTTAAGATCATTTTATGATGTGTGATCACAAAATAGAGTGAATTTTTAAATAAAAAAACTATTACAGTAAAAGATACATTAGCATTATTCTCCCTCAAAATACTCCTCTTTGCTTTGAACACAATTATCCATTCTTTATTATCATTTTCTAAAGCTTCCCTGAAAGTTCTCTTTCCTAAGTGTCATTGGTGGTAGTAGCATGACTGTCTTGATGCTCTGAATCTATTCAGAAATTTACCTTTCAGCATCATTTTGATTTTGGGGAAAAGACAGAAGTCTCGATGTGCTAGAAATCAGCAAACAAGGTGGAGCACGCGCTACAATGCTTTTACGACACTGTATTTCCATCGGTTTGCACTCAGCAGCAGCACTGTTTTTTTTAATCACACCTCATCCAAGAGAATTTTCAAAGCTGCTTCAGAAAATGGAAAGATTAATGCGACAAGTGTGTTCAAGCGAGAGGACTAATTTGAAGGGGCTTAATGGCTATGTATCTTTTACTACAATAAAACATTATATTTAAAAAATACTCTGTGTTTTCATAAACCTTTGTGTAGCCTTTAATGGTTTTTCATATTGTAATATTCATGTCCATGTAATCCTCCATCTCACCAAAGAATGTCTAAGTTACTTGTGCCCAGAACTGACTACACTGCTGCAGCTGTGGTTCTGAGTTAAGTTTTACTTAATGGAATTATTTTATAGTTTATGATATATAAGGATCAATTTTTCTGATATTATATTTAAAAAATCAAGAGGCAGCCTATAAGATATATCAGTGCTATATTATGCTCAGTTTTTTCCTAAATATCTATGACATTCTTTTTTAAAATATTCTTACAAACTTCAAATGGAAGAGAAATAACTCTATATGTTTTGGTGCAGATTTTATAGTTCAAGGGGTAAATTTTTTGGTTTGAGTGACCATAACTTTGTTTTTTTAAAAAATATTGAAATGCTGGCAGAATCTGGAATCCGGAAACTATTTAAAATTGCTTTGAACCTTTAACACATTAGTAATGATAAGCTATTATTTAAGACCCACAAGAAATATAAGTGCATACACACTCAATGTAATATATATACATATATACAGAAAAATATACATTCACAAATATAAGTACATGCACATGCATATCTTTAACAAAAAGTAATGTAGAAATGTAATGGTCCTGCAGAGCCAGCTAAAGAAGGTAGATTTACTTCATACTAATCCATGTTTTCTAGCTTCATGGGGGCTTAGATTATTTTCTATTGAGATTTCTTGTCCAATGCTTTAAAAGGAAAAAACCCCAAAGGACTCCTTTGCTAAGCTACAAAGCCTGGTCCTCCTCAAACCATTTTAATCTGTAGATATGCTGAGTATGAAAGAAAGACATGAATGAAAATGTGAACACTTTCTTTGGAGTATAAAATTCCTAACAGAATGTAGATTCTGTTCCTCCAATGAATACTTTTCTATGTGTAGGTGTGTTAACAATACAGGCATCAAATACCTATATAATAGGCTTGCATAGATCTAGATGTGCCTATTTTCAAATGCATTTTGATATGGTCTGATAGTAATTCTTTCTATGATAAACTGTTATTATATCTGAAATCATTTTGTGCCTTAAGCACCTGGTTAATCTTTAGTTTAAATTCTATATCAGCCAGGTGTCCTCTTAGGGATCACATAAAAATTGAACCTCATTTAAGTGTGTAATAATCCTGTTGCTTCTGAGAGTGAATGAGCCCAGGATTAGATCAGATAAAACACACTCAAGCTAAAGTGCACAAGGTGGATTATGCAAGAAAAGAGGATTTAGTGAAGAACGGATCCACAACTTTTTGTTAACACAGAGAATGGTGGCTTTTGTAAGCAACATTCGTGAAAACTCAACTGGAGCTTTAAAAGCTATGCCTTTTGTTGTACATTTCTCTGCATACATTTGCTTTGTAGTTGGGAGTGCTAACTTTGGGAGCCATGCTGGGCCAGGACTCATGCTCATTTTGCCTAATGAAAGGGTAAGGATGTACTTTTACTCATACATTCTTGTTTTGTCTTCTTTGAAGTTTATTAAGCTCTCCTGAAAGATGTGAAGTTCATTAGGTGGTTATTATCATGACCACAAATTAAATATCTGTTCCCTGGGGAGTGATAAACCTGAAGTATAAGCTAGTTTACTATAACATTTACTTAATTACTAACATACTGCTTCTTGTTCTTAGTATAAAAAGGTAATACACCTGTAAATGTCCATTAGGGTATTTTCTGAATTTCATGATATGCTTATGTAATTATTAATGTACTATCACACCTTCTCAGAGTTACAAGTTGCATATTTATATAGCTGATGGTTACAGGGGTAAAAGTTGCTTCAAACATTGTATTAAGATTTTACATTCAGATTTACAGTATTATAATTCTGCTCACCTCTCTAAGCTAGAATATTTTCTATATTCAAGGAATATTCTTTGATTTCTGACCTGGAAGATACCAATCTGAAATGACACTTTCACCAATATTTAGCTCTTGTTTTTACCAAAAGAATCTTGTATTACATATCTGCTTTTCACAATGTAAGATGGCTTAAAACATGATAGCATGCTTAAAAATTACTGAATTAAGGTTGTAGAAGGTGATAATGGTGAATGGCTCACAACTGACTAAGGTGGTACACATCTGTAATTCTAACATTCTAGGAGGCTGAGGCAAGAAGATCCAAATGTGAGCCCATTCTACACAACTTAGCAAGATCCTGTTTCAAACTAAGATAGAATTTAAAGAAAGACTGGGGATTTGACTTAGAGCGAAAGACCTGAGTTCAATGCTCAATAAAGAAAAAAGAAAGAAAAGAAAAAAAATGAAAATGAAGCAAAATAAAGACAGGTGAATGAATAAATCATGTGATGTTTATTGCTTCCTGTGTGTGATGTTACATCAGACAATGAATGAATACAAAAATGGTTCAGTTACTGAAGAGGGTATGGGAGAACGTTTTATCAGTTAAACTTCAATCAGAAAGGCTTCTAGCATCTTCATTTGAAGACTGGATAATTCAGCAGTAATTATTTCCAGATAAATCATCTTTACTCTATTAAAGACTGTGGGTATACTACAAAGAATGTGATTATTGTCTTATCTCAGCTATACTTGTTTATCAGAGAATTTTTTTTGTTTTAAAGATAGTAAAATCCAACAAAACAAGACAGAACAAAGCCTGCTGAAACAATGCAGCAAAACTGGTACAGAACTTCAAAACAGGATACCAGGAAAATAACAGTAGCTACCATAGTATAACTTGTTATCGTCACAATAGTTGTCCATTCCATCAGGTGTAACAAAAACAAACCAGAAGCAGAGACAATAAAACCAATCAAAACACAATATAGAATAAAGCAAAACCATTAAGCAGAACAAAGCAGAACAGTGAAAACAATATTTGCCTTCAAAGACAAGATAGAAGGAAATCCCCCATATTTGCTATATTACATACTGTCATCCTCCCAAGAGATGCTCAGACCTCTGGCCCCAGGCCTGCAAAATCAACCAAACAATATAAGCATTTAGTTGCTTTATGTACCTTAATTGCTATCAAATCAACCTGTCCTCCAATCCAGACGGTTGCTTGTGGGGGTAACGGGGGGTGGGGCACATGGACACTGTTTGCTTCTCAGCGTGCATGTTGGTGGCTCACAGGATGCGCCATCTGACTTTTCTCTCCCTGCATTTGCACAGCTTGCATGGGCTACCAGAAAGGCTGGTTGGTTGATTTCTTGGTTGGTCTCTTAAGTTCTAGCATGGTTAATTCTTGGGAGTCTCTCACTTTTCTTTCCTTATCAGAGGATCTTATATTGGTTAATCTTTCATGTCATTGTATATGTCATATATGTTAAATCTATAGTATTTTATTTTGACTAATAGATTGTGTCAGTTTTCCAATTATTGCCAGTTCAAAAATGGCCCATGGAAGAATAAATGTCTTGAAAAGCAAATAGAAGTATTCAGAAAAATGTTATAGTTTTAAATATTGGACAATGTTCCTGAGAGATTGTAAAATGTAAGCCGGTATATATAGAAACAAAATACTATCCTATCTTGGATGAAAGTAAGAAGAAAAACTGGAAATATAGTACTTAAAACATATTTGAAAAGTGGGTTTTATTTGATCAACTAGAGATTATCATATTATCTTGAAGATAGTGTCTGTTATACAATATGATCAAACTATTAAATAAACCTGGGAAGAATTTTATACAATTTTCAAAAATCACAGTAAATTTACCGGTGAAACAATCAGATTTTTTTAAAAAATGACATTGATGAACTATTCTGCTAAAATTGAAAATGACCAAAATTTCCCCTTTCCTTTGCAGCAAAACCATTTGACATCCATGCATTGCCAGGAATCATATGAAACCATTTGCAAAGTGACAAACATTATGTTCAGAAAAATACAAGGCAAGCTGTTGGCAAAACCCCTCTGTCAACAGCTTTCAACTTTATATATCAATAGTAAACAATAAGGAAGAAAAATACTGCATTGGCTGAGCAGGACTATAATTTTTACTTACCCCAGACAAAAACTCTAGGTAAAGAGTGGGAATCCATTCTTGATATGCATTCAATAAACAAAACATACGCAATAACTTTGCAATACCCATGTTTCAATACTTTTGCTACAGAAGAGCAGGGATTCTGACTTCATGAGCCACGCTGTTGATGCAGAAGGTACTTCAGGCTCATGTGTGAGTGAGCATAAGCTATGTATGCTTTAAGACAGACACCGTGGATGAATAAAGCACCATTGCCAACCCTCATGCTGCATTGCCCACATACTGCTTTATTCACAGAGACCAGTCGGTGTTTAACGAAATGCCTCCTCATTTTGATTTAAGACTGAAGGAAATGGAGGAAATTGTGGTCCATGGATTTTAAATATTTAAGAAGTACTGTTAAATGTCAGATTATTAACATGGGCTTACCAGAATTACAGTTAGAACATTATTTCTAGATTCATTTTGAATTAAGGTTTGGCATGCTTAGTCCGTAAATGTTTTGATAGTAAATACTTTCAGCTTTACAGAATATGTAGTCTCAGGTACAACTGCTCAGCTCTGACCTGTGGAAGAAAGGCAGCCACAGGCAGTATGTAAACAATGAGTGAGGCTGTGCTTAAATGAGGATGCAGTTACAGGAACGCGTAGTGAGCACGATTGTACTCATGGACTATGATTCTTGCTTCCTCCGGGGGAATTAAATTAATGAGCAAATTGTTTGGAACATAACTTTTCTTAAAAACCTTTCAGAGTCCTTTACGTTGTCCATTGTAAGGCAAAACTTCTCTTAGAATAATATTCAAAATCTTCCTTTATGTGACACCTCACGGTTTCAGGCAGGCCTGGTGGCACATGCCTATAATCTTAGTACTCAAGGACTGGAATGTTGCTCTGAGTTCCTGGATAGGGAGGTTATTGTGAGTTCCTGGACACCCTGGGCTACACAATGAGTTCAAGCCCAGCCTGAACTACACAGCAAAAATCCCACTCAAAACAGCTGCAAAACAAAAAAAAAAACAAAAAAAAAAACCCCACAAACTTTTCCTTTTTTCTTTTCTTCCACATGCCCTTTACTGAACCATCCAAATTGCTTGCAGTTTTTTCAATGTACCATATTCCTAAGACCTTTAAAAAATGTATTTTTTGAATCTGCCTTATATAGAACTTGGCCATTGTACTGTCTTTATATGTTCCCTTGTTCAACAACTGGATTATAGTGTGAGCCCTTTAAGGTACTAATAAACATGTATTCTAGTTATTATTGCCTATCATCCCTTGGACACTGACTGGCAAGTTCTTAATAAATGACTGATGGAAACATTTAGGAGATTAAAGCTCACTCGATGATGTATGAGTTAGCTCCTAAAATAGAGGTTTACCTGGTTGAGCAAGTGTAAAATAGACAGAAATCTGGAGATTAACAACATAAAAAAAAGATGTCTTTGAGGAAATTTTATACTCAATGTCCACATACAGAATTATAGACTGCCTAATTTAAATTCAACTCTGATTTTTTGACACATTTGTGTTAATCTAAAATTATCCCATTGTTTTTTAAAAAGTATTAAACAGTCTCTTTATACAGAGAGAATAAGTACTCTAAGGGAATGTGCATTTTTTTCTCTTCATATTCATTCAAGAAAAAAATTTTAGTAAATCTTAAAATAGGAAAAAGGAAGGGTCTGATTCATATTTCTAATGCAGATAGAATACTAGGGAAGGGATGTACCATTCTACCCGAAATAATCTAAATATTGATTAAAATATATGAAACATCTGTGTTCAAGCCACTGGACAATGAAGTACAGTAATTTCTCCAAGAGAAATGCAAAATGAATGAATTGAGCACTAGCTTTGCCTCCGCTTGCTACAGTATTTGGAGAGATTTTCCAGATTGCAATGCAAAAAAGAGCAAACAATCTCTTTAAGTTTACAAGAGTTTCAGGGGAACTTACAAAGTCTACAGTTGCCTTAAGAGGGAAAATAAATCTGTACATGGAAAGAATTCCAGAGATCTGCAAGGGAGTTTCTTGAGACTTAAGTTGAATCCTGAGCAGGACATGTGTGAGGATGTTAAATGAGATGAGGGAATGAATAGCCCAAAAGCATTAGAAGAAAAAGTTCTGAGTGCACAAAGGACTGGAAATAAAATCTATTCTCACCAGAATTATGAGTGAAAAACTCATAATCCACAGCACTAGGTAAGTTATCAAAAAAAAACCATGGTTTTAATAGTGACTCAAATTTAGCCATAAGTAAACCTTGTTCTGGTCCTCCCTAATAATGGTAAAAGAAAACATTCAAGAATCAAGCTATTTCTGATGAACTCGACCATTTATCAGATTAAATCTCAAAGTAGAATGATATTTACAATATCTAGCATTCAATAAACAATCTTTATAGATAAATAGGACATAATGAGGAGACAAGTGTAATGAGGAGAAACTGATCTACATGGGACACATAATAGAATTAATAGATGAGAACATTTAATCATATATTATACTATATAAATTCCGTATATATTTAAAGCTAGTGAAAAGATTTAAAATGATAACTGAAGACACTGAAAATATGAAAAATAATTCAACTGATCCTCTAGAGAAAACAGTTATTGTATCTGAGATACAAAATATACTGGACAGGACTAAGAGTAGACACTGAAAATGAAAACATAGCTGATATTGAAGATGTAGCTTTGGAAATTTAAAAATAAAGCACACAGAGAAAAGAAAAAATAAAGTATGTCAATGTGAAATAAGTTTAAGAGTCCTAATAAATATGAAAACAAAGTACTTGAAGAAAATAAGAAAGGGGAAAATGTTTCAAAAATTAATGACAAAATATTTCCAAATTTGATGAAAACTATAGACATGTAAATTCAAAAAACACAACAAACTCCAAGTACGAGAAATTACAACCTCATCAACTGTAAGTAAATTTTTCAAAATTAGTAATAATAAGAAAGCTTTAAAAGCAAAGAGAGTAAATGATAATACAGAGAAAAAACAGAAATACATATGATTGAAATTTGGAAACAATGAAAACTAGTGAACAATGTAGCAAATTCTTTACTGCACTGAAAGAAAAAATATAAACATATTTTTATATGGAAGTCCATACTTGGGAGGCTGAGGAAAGAGGATTGCTGTGAATTTGAGGCCAGCCCTAGCTACAAAGTAAGTTCAAGGCCAGCCTGAATTGCATGCTTTAAAAGAAAACAATAAACAAACAAATAAATAAAATTATGTGGAGCTTGCTGTTTTCTCAAAAATTTAAACAGCATTAATAAAATCTACAGTAATCACAATCCAAAATGACTAAAAACAGGTTCAAATAGATACTTTCCCATTGCTACCTATAGCCACAATATTCCAAAGGTGGAAACAACTTAAGTGCTATAGTTTGGATCTTGAATGCACTTTGAAGTCTTGTATGGCACAGGTTTGGTCTGAAGGATAGCTCTTGGGAGGTGGTATAATCTCTAAGAATAGAACCTTGTAGGAGGTATTCAGATTTGGGGAGCAAGACTCCCCAAATCTGTGGGATTTGCGAGTGTGATTGCGAGCTCCTCCTCTTTCTTTTGCTTTCTGGCAATAAGGTGAACAGTTTTGTTTTGCTATATTCTTCCACCATGATATGCTGCCTTCCTACAAACCCTAAAGGAATAAGGAGGGCAAGTCTAGGACTAGAATCCCAAAACAGTGATCCAAAGTAAATCATATCTGTTTGTAAGTTAAATATGTCAGGTATTTATTATAGTTAAGGAAAGATGGTTAAAGCTTTATCCACAGATTAAGGACAAACAAAACAGTATGCGTACATACAGGTTAGTATTATCAACCCATAAAAATGAGCAAAGTTCTGGAATATACTGCAACATGGATTAAACTTGAAAACATGAGTGAAATAAGTCAAGCACAAAAGGACATGCACGACTCCACTTGTATCAAGTGTATAATATCTAAAACAGACAAAACCATGCACACCAAAGCAGGTTAAGCATTACCAGAGACTGGGAGGAGGAGACGTGCCTAATGAATGCAAGTCTTTTTTCCTACAATTACAGGCTGAAGTGACATTACAGAAGACAGCATTGACAGACAAAATTATCAGAATTGAAGACATAGCAATAATAAATAGTTTTAGCTTGTTCAATCATGTTTTCTTTTGCAGTGTCTTCTATACATGACCAATTCTGCTTTATATTAAGAATGGTTATTCAAAATACAATCAAGATAATACAACATATTGACAAACAAAATCAAAATGAATGTGCTGGATGAGTGCAGATAAAGTAGACATAATTCGACATCCATTACAGATTACAAATACTCAACAAACTCAAAGTGAGAGGAGACTTTCATCCTGATAAATAAAATGAAGCCAAGGTGCACTGCACTTAACTTTATATTTAATCCTTAAAGAATAAATGCCTTTCTCCTAAAGTCTTGTGTAAGTCAATAATACTCACTTTTGCAAATTCCATTCACCATTATATTGAGTGCAAAACAAGTCAAGAAAAATAGGTAAATAAATAAAACAGTATCCAGATTGGAAAAAAAATCATAAATTGTGTGCTCTTTTATGTAGAAACTCTGATATAATCTATGGTAAAAACTCTTGGAAGTAACATATGACTATAATGTGATACAAAATAAAATTTTTTAATTTTTTACATAATAATCAAAATTGAAATGGGAATGTCCTTTTAATACCATCAAAAATATAACATACTTAGAATTAGCCTGACAAAAGGTATAAAAGATCTGTCATCCCTGAAACTATAAAGTATAGCTAAGAGTAATTAAAGAAAACACATACTGTGCTCATGAATCAAAAAATTCAGTAATTACTAAGATACATGATATGTTTGAAAACTATGTTGTCTTTAAAAAATTATCACATTGACACATTGATGTTAAATAATAGACACCTTGATATTAATCCTACTCCGAATATTTCCCATCACTTTGAGCCACCCTTATTCCAACGTTCTTACCACTTTCCGCAGCAGCTCTGGAAGTCTCCTCTCCTAACGGTATTTGATTTTCCTGTCATGGCTGCCTCAATGTCTTGAATCAATTCAAAACCTTTACCTTTCAAGGTTTTAACTCTGGGAAAAGGCCAGGGTCACAGCATACCAGAACCACTGACTAAGGTGGATAAGGACATACCATAATGATTTCATTTGACAAAATTTTTCATAAATATTTTGAATTCGTCCAGTATATAGAGGCAGGCACAAAACACAGTAATGAAGGAGGTTTCTAGAATTGCTTCAGAAAGTGGTAAGAGTGAAGGAGTGTGTTCCAGCTGAAGGAGAGTATTTTTGAGGAGGATCAATAGTAGTGTGCCTTTTACTGTAATTATTTTTTAACTGAAGCACCCAGCATACATTTTAATCACCCATTATACATTTTTTTTCAAATAATTTTTAGATTTAATGCAATTTTGGTAAAAAATCTAACTGAATATTTTGGAGAACTCAACAACATTCTAAATTTTATGTACAAATGAAAATAACTTAGAATAGTGGAAATACATAAAAGGCAAGAACAAAGTTGGACTATTAACATTTCTCAATTTCAAGGGTGCTATAGTGCTACAGAAACCATGCTTCACTATCAGTATCAAGACAGACAACCTATTAGAAGAACAGAAGACAGGAGCTGGAGATAGTCCCAAACATATGTAACTAACTGATTTTAATGCATAAAATTCAGTAGAGAAGGGATCCTCTTCTTCATAAGCTGGAATTGTTGGATTTCCATAAGCAAAAGAATGTAATTCAAAGCCACTAACAGTCTTTATAATATGGAATTTTAAAACTACTAGAAAAAATACAGAATAACAGAATTTAAAAATAAAAGTTTCTTAAAATACAAGTTACAGTCTCCTAAAGAAACTACGTGATTAATAAATTAAATTGTATCTTTTAGAGTACTCTGAAATACCCCAAGAGGATGTACAAATGACAAGTTATACACTGCATCACTCAGTCCTTACTAGAGAAACAGATTTAATGCAAGATACACGAACATGTAAGAATTTACAAGATTGGTTTGCAATGGCCGTTCACAGAGTCAGGAATGGAGGAATGAGGAGGGTCTGTCCACACACTGGAGATCTGAAGGATCTGGTCAAAGGACTGGAGCTGACTGCAGTGTCTCGTGCCAGGCTGTGTCAGGAGGCTGAAGGCTCCGTGGTGAAGGTGAAGACGGAGCTCCCCGCAAAAACTCAAAACTAAGGTTTCCTTCTTTTGTTTCCCGTTCATACCATTTAGGTAGCAAGCCCCCTGGTTGCTGTCACTGATGTCTAGTAAATCCCAGAAAATTATCAGTAAAATTCCTCTTCACCTTCAGAGCAATGTTGGTCCCATCGTTGGCGTTTCTTCCTTAAATTGACACAGTTCACTGTTGCATACACTAAGATAAACTATTCGTAAACCATATGTTTGATAGTAAATTTTTCTCTAGAACGTAAAAATAAATCTCAAAACACAGTAAGAAGAAAAAAATGTTTCAAAGTGATCAAAACATGTTAACCGAAAATATACTAAAGAAAATAGTAGACATTAATAACTACCTGAAAAGATGCTCGATATCATTTTCCAGTGAAATGCACATTAAAACTATAAAAAGATAATAGTATATAAAGAAAAGGAAAAGATGGTTCTTGTTCCCAAGGAACTTTCAATTTGGAATCTTTAGGGGAGGGATTACATAACCATGTAGTGGCATTTGATAAAACAAGACACTAATTTAAATACTCATGCATTTTTAAGGACAAATAACGACAGATTAAAATCCACTTTTTTTTTCTTTTTTTGAGACAGAGTCACACTGCTTAGTTCAGGTTGGCCTTGAGTTCGCTATGTAACCCAGGCTGGCCTCAAACTCTCACTGGTCCTCCTGTCTCAGCCTCCAGAGTGGTGGAATTGCAGGTATGTGCCCACGCAACAGGCTACTTTCACCTACTTTTATACAAGATCCACCAAAATCCTTCACATGCTTGGGGTTCCTAATAAAGACAGCGTCAGCCTTCTGAGAAGATACGCATGCGCAAACATGATTACTGCTCCCATTTTCCTACTGCAGCTCTTGTTTCTCCCCATCACATACGGTTGGTTCTTTCACCTGTCAATTTAAATTGCCTTTTCCAACTTCTCCCAGGACACTCCTACACCCCGTGCTCAACCCCAAAACTTAGGACTACCATACTTGAAAATGTTTCGAAAAAAGTTGTATTTGCTCAAAGAAATAACTAATGGGTATAGTACGTATAGCAAATAAATGTAATTTTGAATATATTATATTTTAATTTTATCTTTGGACTTTATCATCATTTTAAAATTTATTCATTGAGGTCGGGAATATAGCTCAGCAGCACAGCACCTTCCTGGCAAGTGCAAGGTCGTGAGTTCAATTCCATTTTCCATTTTCAGTGCAAAAATGAAACAAACAAAAATAAATAAAAAATAAGAAACAAAATGAAATTTATTCACTGAGATCAATGTTTCCCAACAGAAATTCTATTTCCATGAATTTGTACTTACTCTCAGATATAGTCTTAGCTTAATAATTAGATGCTGTCCACTAGATAGAATCAATCAATAATTTTAATTTTCTTCCAATGTTAAACCTTTCCTTTTCAAAAGTTAATGCCTGCAATTAGGAGTTACCTGCACCATCACACAGGAATTAGGATTCAGTTTCCTCCATGGTTTTGCTAATCGTTTCCATCTTTACTTGATAGTTGTTATGTCAGTTCATTTCAGGTTGGACAGTTGGGAGAGAGGGAGGGTGAGAGTCAGAGCTTTGCTGCTTAGGACGTGTGGTTTTACACTTTCTGGTTCTGACAGATGGTAGAAGTCATCCCGCAGTGGGTACTGAAGGGTTCTGTGGAGACAACTAATAATGGGATCACTTTGTTAACTTCCTCTGACTCCAGATGGAGACCATTCTATATTTAGTGCTCTAGTGCAATTTATTCTGCAGGTCCAAGAATTCAAAATCATCTGCAAGTCACACTACAGCACTCAGGTTGTACTTCTGAAAAAGGCCCAAGGTAATACTGTGTCAGTTTTTGTCCTTAGCAGTTTATTTGGAGTAATGCAAATTCTCATGTACCTTTTACATCTCCAAGGGAAATCTTCCTTATAAAACTTATATTTAGGAATACCTCACACATTGACTTTATGCATTAATATCTGGCATCTAGCTTTTGTGTTCAGACTTTTACACCTGTTGGGATTAAAGTTTTATATCTTGTGATTCTTTATTCTTTACAAACAATCCTTCCTTAAAATATTCACTATAATTCTTATTATGTGGAAGTGTGTATTTTAAACTTAACAAATAAAAATATGTAGACCCAAAAATTATACATAGCAGCATGGAAATCATTTCTTAATTGTGGGTCCAATAAGCATTGGCACTAAAGCTTACATCCGGGCAATAGAAAAGAGGAAGTTTTAATCACCTGATAAGATCGATAAATATATCTCCTTCCTAACCTTTTCTCAGCACATACTTGGTTTGTTTTTTTTTGTTTGTTTTGTTTTTTGTTTTTCTTTTTTTTTATTTGAAAGAGAATAAAACAAAAGGGGGCAGTACAGAGCAGATCAGAAGAGGACAACATAGGCAACACAGTACTTTACATTAAGTCAACTGGGCATCAACAGTATCTAACGCCGTATCTCTTACTCTGCTATAGTTGAGCATAGTTTCATACATACTTGGTTTGTAAGAACCATAACTTCTTCAGGATTCAGCAAAATAGTCAGAAAATTCTGAGAGTTATCACTATCTTCTCAAAGAAAAAGATAGTTTTTTAGAAAAGATATCTCAAAAAGAAACACAATTCCACTACAAGAAGACTGTGTCTTCTGGGACTATACTAGGAGCTCGAAGTAGAAAAAATCTGTGTGGCCTAGGACAAGAGCTACAACTTGCTTAGAGCTATCAGGTTGTTTCTGTTTGTGCCTCTGGTTAGAAGGTTGGTGGTTGATTAGAAGTCTGGGAAACCATGGGGAACTTGATCTACACAGAGTTGGCCATGGCCTATATATTATTAACCTTTTCCAAATATAAATATGATATGCAGTAAATGGAAATGAATTTTCAAATGAGTTGGGTCCATACAAAACATAGAGTTGTGAAAGAGATTAGCAACAATATGTGAGAAGAAATGGAGGATGATAGAAATTTATTCAACTGTCATCTTCTATGTAAAACAGAATACTGAGAAACTAGCAAAACTTATACTGCAGGTCATATTTTTATTGCTGAATTTTGTGTGTATTCCCATTAAAAGAGAGAAAGCTCTGAAAATTTCCATTGTTAATTTTGATCAGAAGCTAGGTTTAATAATTTATTCACAACAAGTTCAAGACAGGCTTTTTTCTTGTATAATTTATCAAATTTTATAAAATCTACCATCAAATTTATTTTTATTAAGACATTGAAAAAGTGAAAAACTTTTGTACAGTGTAAGGCTGACAAGATATTGGCACAAATCTATGGATCCAAATGTAATAAATAAAGTTGTGGTGATATTCATATCCCAATGTAAATAAATGAGACTCAACCATTGTGCCTAAATTCTCCATACATCAATAAAAAACAAGTGGGTAGAGAAATTGCAAAACAGTTATATGCACATAGAATTACCTGCTCAGTTTTGTCCAATAAACCTGAGCAGAATGTTCTTTTTAATGACTAGTCCTTTTTTACTGGTAGTAATCTTTCAGGAGAACAAAGATGGAGGAGATTAATCAAGAAATAAGATTTTCAACTTGAAATACAGTGGACATCACTTATTTAGAAGGATATCAGAACATGTCATCAAATATTTGTCTCTATTTGTTCTGGCTAAAATCTGTCTACTCTATGCAAATGAATAAATTGTTTTATTTCTTTCTTTCTTTTTTTTTTTTTTTTTTTTTTGCCCTTCAATCCAGGGTTCTATCTGTGTCAAATACGCTGTTAAGACATTTTGCAAAGTACTTGGGGAGCTGAGGACTCAAGGATCTTTAGACATAATTATTATTAATAAATCTGGTTTGTACAGGCTACAGATTCGTGATCAGCTTCTTCAGGCTGCCCTATTGCATCACTCTCTTGTTTCACAGTATTTCATAGACCAGCCAGGCAATTTAAGAGTCATGGGATGATTTCGAACAAAAGCTGTGTTCTAGGACCTCTGTACATCCTGTTTCTCTAAAATGTGTGACTTGAGCTCTTTGGCATAAGTAACGCATATTTGATATGAGAGATGAAATTATGAAACCTGGAAATAATATATGTATAACTGTGAGTGTTAGTGTAAAAATGTTTTCATGATTTCGAACTCCTGATTTCTGCATTCTGTACATTGTATCTTAATTAGCCATCTAATTATACATAGCTTCCTTTCATGTGTGTCACAAATATAAATTTGGGCATCTTTTCTCAAGTTTAAGACTTTTTGGAAAGCTTTTTCTATAATATCTATTTTCAACCCAGTCTGACACATATATTGATTGTAAATATTTCCATAAAGTGAATATAATATTTAAAATGCAATTTTAAAGGTTAAAAGCAAGCACTTGGATATTGAATAACATATCTGAAATGATCTTAAGAATACATATACTTAGGCACTGCATTTTAATTTAAACTCCTGTTATTACAGTAACTAGTCACAAAATGGCTCCCTATTTATGCAATATGTTAGCTGTAATGTTACTTAAGTTGAACAGACAAGTGCCTTCTAATAATGTATGTTTACTTCATGAATTTGTGGGCAATTACATTGTAATTATGTCTTTGTAGGTGCTTTTTACTGGCATATAGAGCGCCAGTGCATTTTAAATGTAATTGCAGTTCTCTGTACCATTTAGCAAAGCTGAAAATTGTTAAAGGTTTGAAAATTACCTACATTTAGACCATAGGCAACTAGGCAAATTAAGTGACACTGTCAGTAATGTTACAACATAAATTGGTACAAAGTACAAGTTCAAGGTATACTTTCTTTTCTAAATTAGAATGTTGTTTATAGTGTGTCTCCTAAAAAATGAGAGGAGAGAGGGAGAGAGGCAGTTCATTGACAGGAAAATACACACAGACTCACACATACTCACACATACACACCAGTTGCTAGCTTGGAACAATTAAAATTGTAGAGTTTAAAATTAGGAATTTGATTTGGGTTTAGGGTACTCAAGGAAATTAGTTATTTGCCCCCAGATGCCCATGAAGACAATTGCAGTATAGACTTGCCTTGAAACTATGACATAAAGCAGGAAAAATCTAGCATTCAGAGTTGACTATTATACCACTTTTGTGTCTACATGCTAACTCAGGTTACTTAATTCTTGAATGTTTGTTTTTACATCCAGAAACTGGGAAGAACAATATCCAACTTCTATGGGTTACTGGGAGGAATAAGATGGAACAGAATGTGAAGAATCTCAAAACATGTGAGTCCTCTGAATCTTCTCTCTCCTGATAGGTGTTTTGGTCTATTTAAAATAAAACAAAGAACAAAAGAATAAAAGAGAAATCTCTCTCTGTCTGTCTCTCACTCTGTCTCTGTCTGTCTCTGTCTCTCTCTCACTTTTTTTTAGACTTTCAAACATGGGCTTCTCTGAGACTGTATTGAATCAGCCAGGAACTACAAAGCTTACAGCGATTTACTTCATCCCACGAGACTGAAGAAAACTAGTGGCAATTTTGTATTGAAAAATGTTCACTTTTGTTCAATGTCTAACGCAATGTCCCATAGAGGAGACTGGTCTCTGAAGACCAGCAATGCCAGTTAAGGAAATTAATTTTGAAAGTATTAGTCTGTCACTTCATGCCTTCAGGCCAGTCACTTATTGATAGCAAGGGTTTAGGTTCAGATAAAACCATTTCACCCATGCAAGCCCTCTCCATTAAATGGGAAACAAGCACCCGGGCCTGACAGCTTGGAGAGCTATGCTTGCAGAAAACCATTCAGAGAGAGTTGTTTTACTTAATTGTAAGATGAGAAAAGAAGTCAGTGCAAGGCCATTTTCTTAAAGTTACAAAAAATGAAGCAAAAATGTAAAATTGCATGCATTTAAAAATCTCATATTTGTATGATATATTCATAGAGTTAAAACTGATGTTTTAGGGTCAGGGATATAGCCTGTAGGCCTAGGGCCTGCCTGGTAAGTATGAGGTCTTGAGTTCGATTCCCAGTACCAAAAATAAAATAAATAAAATAAAATAAAGAAAAAATAAAAGAAAGAAGGAAAGAAGAAAGAAATAGAAAAAAACAGTGATTTAAAATTGATATTTTAATGTGTGTCTGCTTAAAGAGGTACTAGGCAAGAGTGAGCTAACCAAAGTCTATATCAGGGGCTCTATTTCTCACTCTTTAGGTACATTTCCACTTTCAAAACTGAACAATAATAATAGTGGCTCTTCTTCATTGTTTTAAGTATATAAATAAGAAATTACCTAGGAAGAGGTATTTTATGATGCAATAACTTTTCTGGGACATTTGACATAGAGATGTAAAATTTTGATATTATAAATTCTGTTTTCCATATTATCATTACTTTTTCCCATCTTTGCCAGAGGCATAATTGAACTTGAGTGTTTAAAACAGTAAAAAATAAAGAGAAAACTACCACCACATTTATATAAAAAAAGGAAGGTGGAGTAAAACCATGTGGCTGTTTGCCCCCAGCTAAAACCAATCAAGTTTCTCCATAAATAAAAGCAAGTCAAACTTAATTGTCTGCTCCTGTGTAAAGAGGCAGCTCTGAATTAAGGCTGAGGATGAGGGACTGTCTCAGGGAACGAAGGAGCTATTTAGTGTAAATTTGAAATTTCACAGGGCTTAAGAAATTGTCTGAAGGACAGAAATGTCAGCAGAAAGTTTTCCAGAGATGCTAGCATGGCAGGGATTACTAACTCCATGAACTAAGCAGTTTTGGAATTCCTAGCAATGAGAAAACCTCTGGAATTCTCAGGGATCCAGTGAGGCTGGAACTTCATGTGCTGACATGAAAAATTTTTAAGTTTTTTTTATTTTTCTTTTTTTTATTAGGTTTTTAATTAAGTTTATTGGTAGGTTTTAGGTTTACATAATGATCACATTCACTATAGGGAATTCATACCTGTACATGATATAACTTGATTCCCTTTTTCCCTATTCCTCTACCCCTCCTTTCAACTCCTCTTTCCTTCTTATTTTTTTAAAAGGTTTGTTTCCATTTTTTCCTCCTTTTCTCATTTTGACCTTTGCTCAAAGTAGAACACTGGAACAAGATGTTTAAGGACCTCTGGAGAAACATCTGTGCAGATGGTTGAGGGCAACATTTGCTGTTTCTGAAAATGAAATGGAAAGTGTGCCTCATGAACTGGATTCTAACAGAAGGTCACTGATGCTAAAGAAGGAGTATATGTGGAAAAAACAGTGCAGGCTTCAAAAGTGTGTCAGAGAACAAAGAACTGTGTGTTCAGAGTGTCCAGGGAAGGAAAGTTTTCCAGCACATTCTTGCCTGTTTCTCATTTTTCACCTTTTCAGAGTTGGCTTTTTTAGAAAAGGTGCTAAAATGGAATTTATTTTACTGTAAGCAAACTACTATATGTGAAGGGTGGGCAGTGGAGGATATGATGTTGCTAATGAGAATAAAGTTTATTTGAACACTAGTGTTATGTTGTGTGTCTAGATGTTCTTCCCAAACTTCATGCCATCATAGTTGGAACTTTTTCAGAGGTGGCTGGATCAAGAGAGTGATGCTGGGATGAAGGGTGTGTGATTAATACATCAGTGCACTGGTTGGTGTGGCCCAACTGTAATCCCAGTAGTTTAGATTATAAAAGGGACAGGAAAAAAGCTACTGAAGTGCCTTTGTTTTGCTGCCTTCTGCCAGCGATGAACTGTTTCTCCTCTGCAATTCTGTCCACCATGTCACTCTGCATTGGAGCCAGCTGGTTATGCGCTCAAACTTCTACAAACTGTAAGCTAAACAAATCTTTCCCTCTTTAACTTTACAGTTTGGGTATTTTGTCTCAGCAAGGAGAGAAAGGTAACTAAAACAACTAGTTTAAACTATATTAAGTACTGCACTTCTGAACTTCAAATAAGTGGGTTAGGTTCAAATTGAATTCAGATCCACATTTTGCAGCAAGGAAAATCAAGACTGCAAAAACATAAATGCCATTAAAATGTTCACTGGGTTGAGGGATGTTGGAAAACATTCACTTGCAGTGTTCCTGCATTCCAATACTGCGAACCTGAAGCACAGTGTATATTAGATCCAAGCAGAAGCTATGACACAGAAGTGACTGTTTCCAAGGCCAAGCAGTGTGGAAACATTGAATTTATTGAGGAGACAGACATGAAGAGTTGGAAAATGAGTATTTTATTATCAAAAATATTATTGCTTATTGTACTACCATAATTTATTAAATACTATAGGGTTTTTTTTCTTCCACAGAACCAAATTAGAACTTATTTTTTGGAAATTTGTATTTTAGGACTTCTACATTCTTCAGATTCATTCATTCATTTAACCCTTAAATGAAGCAAACTGAGGCAAGCAGAGTTTAAAGTTTGTCTTCATACATACAGTGGAAACATAGAAAAGGTGAGGCATACACTCAAGTGATACAAATCTGGAGCTCACATTTTTAACAACAGTACTATAAAAATAAGAACAACAGAACTAGCAATACCTTAAGAAAATTACAACTTGATGCCAATTTAGCTGTAAAATAGTATTGGAGGTTAAGGAAAATTTCAAGCAATGAGAGACAAGACACTGTTTTCTTACATGCATCTCTTGACAAAAGTTTGCTGTGGCCTCGAGGTTCGTCAAAGAGGCATGACAGCATTTACCAAGAGCAATGAGACACTTAGTGCTTGGATATTGTACGTGATTGGCACCTATCTTCTTCAAAATTGCTTGGTAAATTTTAGTCACTAGTAGAAATATGAAAAGATCTCTTGCATCCACGCCTTCTCAGCCTTTCTCACGACGCAATGTGACTCACACTCTTATCACCTTCCTTCAAGAGCTCCACTGCAGTATCTTGGCTAATCTCTTCCAAGCCACATGCCCGATCCTCAAAAGGACTTACATTCTATACACTTCCAGTAGTTCTTTACTTTCTCTCATTTTAAATCCAACCTTTCCAGTGTGCTTGTCAACCTTCTACTTTTTTATTATTACATTAGTCATTCATTTCTTTTTTTAAAAAAGTCAAATACATTACTTTAAAACTCAAGTCATCTACATACCTAACTCAATGGCTTTACTCTCTCTAAATCCTCTATCACCTTCTTTTCCTATTGAAATCTAACTATGACTCAAAGTTTTGGTCATGTCCTCCCTTCATGGCAGAGTCCACTGTGATTACCAAGGCTTTATGAATCTCCTCCCTTTTGAAGCCCAGCCTATAGCATATATGCTATAGCTTATGCAGCATGAAATTCAATAGGAGCTTAGTTGTATATCACTTTCACTAGTGTTTCAAAGCAGAAGTAGGATGTCGCTAATTCAACTATAGCTCCTTTGAGGGTAAAAATGTTTTCTCTACTCTCACTCAAAGTCACAGATTGATCAAAGCTCTGTCCACTATCAAACCATTGCTTATCAACAAGATTTGCACCTGGCTTGAGGTATCTCAGATACCACTACGGTGACTTAAACATGTAAGTGTTTATTATTACCTTTAAAAATCTAAGTAGGTGGTTGATATGGTACATAGTAGGCACCCAAATCACAAAAAAGTGGAAAATACATCATCTCCTGTTTTTCTCATAGTAAACAATATCATGCTACCTACACAATAAAAATGCAAATTGCTAATTAATAGCTGAAAATTCAAAAAAATGTTGAAATGTTTTGCACACATTCATCTTCTCTACATTGTGTTCACAGAACTTTCATGAAGTTCTGTGAGATGAGAGTTTCATGAGATATTCTTGGTAATGCCCAAAGCAGTTGTGTCCTCTCTTTAATCTTTGCTTCTCCCTTTCTGAAACCTTGTAGACTGAGCCCTTCTAAAAGTATATGGACGACGATCCTTTGTGCTAAATGCTTCATAACTGGTATTTTTGGACTGGATCCTACATTTTTTTCTTTTGCTGTTTTCTGGTCAATACAGGAGATAAACAATCAGTGTTCACTAACTCACCTCAGACAGCATTTTTATCAAGCAGAGTTGCCCATTCCAGTTCTGTTTCTTTTATGTTCTTTGAACATAAACATTTTTTTCCATTAAAAAAATCAAAATCCATAGTTCAGAACACATAGTTTTGAAAATTTTATTTGGACAAAAACTGTATTTGTGAATATTGCAAAGCAGAAAATTAAAGAACAGAAATTTATATGTTCAGAGCTACCACTTCATGTAGATACAGAACAAAGAATAGTGTACATTATAACTGCTCATAAAAAAATGCTGTGCAGCAACATGGATTTCCAACAAATTTGATAACCTGTTTCTGTCTCCCCCTTCCTCTATTAAATTGAACTCTGTGAATTATTCATGAAGGCTATTTTAATGGGATAATTTTTTCTTACAAACGCTGACACTAATACCAAAGAACATCTCTAGGTATTCATCTTGGATAAATAAGGCTTCTCATAACTAGTTTTCTTGATGCTTCACCTTCTTCAAATGAACATATATGGAAGTAACTAATGTAGGCCATTTTTTAACACTTAATGTTTTCTATATGTTTTTCTCCATATATATATATATAGTCAAACATATGTTTACCCAGGAATTAGTCAGGATGTTGAATTAAATGAAAGTAAAGCTCAAAGTTAAGCAATTCTCAGGTGAACTTAGGCAGGGCATTAAGATGAAATTTAAAGTCCACATTTTCCAGCTGTGATGACAACTCAGAATGATTTGGGGAATTGCCCATCCCTCCTTAGCACTTTGGCCGTAGTCAGAACCGATCATTCACTTGAATGTGTGCATTAGAGGTTCTTAACTCAAAGTAGTAGGATTTTAGGGAGTTGGCGAATCCCCTGAAACTGAATACAAAATTTTCTCTGTATTTTTTTTTTCTGAAAAGAAAGTCGATAGCATCCATCAAATTCTATGAGGTGACTTTGACTACTTTACACCATCACCACCACCTCTAAATAGTAGCAATTCTCACATCATGCAGAAATAAGATATCATGGTCAGTTTCTCTGGATTTTTGTGTGTGATTAAGGCTAAGATGGAGTGAGTAGTTATTATCTTGCATTATATTTAGTATCCTGAAGATGTGCATACAAAATTTCCAGTATTTGGAAAAAAATGAGCTTTATGGGTTGATTATGTATCATTAATTTATAGTTTAATTTTACCAAAATTTTTCCAGGTATCTGTAAGTCTCCCCTTAAATATCACCCTAAACACTCTTGTGTCCTATGTAAGGATACACATTAAGGAACTGAGTTAAATATTGGGATGATAATCCCTGGTTTATTATAAAAAATGCTCAACTATGCAGTGGTCCAATTGCTTGGAGACAGAGCAGTACACAAACATGATCCCGGTGCATTACAATGTTGAAGGCATTGCAGCTGCTGGAATCATAAAACTATTTTTATTTTAATCATAATGTAGATGAAAGGCCAATTTTAAATGGAAGATGTAAAATTAAAAGAGAATACTCATCATTTTCCCAACAACATAGCTTTGTAACATTTCTAGTGGTTCTGTGACCAGATTTTAAGGCACTGAGGTAACTCACTGCTAGAATTGTGTCCTAGGGGCTTTTTCTGTTAAAGGAGATGACAGTGTCTCTTCCCATGCAGATTAAGCTGGTGTTTACAGATTGTCCCTGGCTATGCATTTTTATCCTGCTGTGATCAAGTAACACTTCCTGAAGAGTGCCAGACTGAAGGCTGGCTAAGAAAAGTTCACTGTGCCCCCACTTTGCACAGGGCACACCCCTCACCTGGAGCCCTTGGTAAAGACCTGTTTCTTATTCTTCTCTACAGTGATCCTACTATGGTTACTGTACCTTTCCTGATTGCCTTTTATCCTCAGGTAAAGCACTGAGAAAACTGACAAGATTCACCAGTGACTACTGTACTAAAACTCAGAGTGTGAGTTGAAGTACATATAGAATGTATGAATAAAAATGACAGGAGGCCTGTGTGGCCATACAGAAGACAACTAAATACATTTGAGTTGTTCCTGGTAATTCCACACATCAGAGTTTTCAAGACAAAACCAGTGAGATTAAAAAAAAATTTTTACTCTGCATAAAACCTAATCAGATTTCAGATGCTGTGAGTGTAAAATCAGAAATGGTGGCACTGGACCTGCCAGCCAAAAAACCCCCAAGCCCCCAGGTACTCCCACTTTCTCATCATTTTTATATCCCTAAAATAATACTGGGTATTGTCATCAGATACTGAAACCTGAATTCCTACTTCCTTTCGATAAAAACAGTCCATTAGAAAATGTATTAGGTTTTGAAGGAAATTACACTTTTTTCATAAGTATACTTCAATATGCCAAGTTTCCAACAGCAAAATGACATGCTAAAGGAAAAATGTATTAGAAAACTCTGTCTTTGTTTGGTTTAGAGATTTGGGCAAGTTACTTGCACTCTATGAGCGCCTTATGTATAAAACTTATCTATAAACTAGTTAGCTATAAACTATAAACTTATCTATAAAACTGGTACAGTAAGACCTTTCTGTCTCCTATGGAGACCAACCAATAGAGTTACCTACAAAATCAGACACTAAAAAAGATTTCATGTAGTGCTCTATGGAATTTATCACACATCTGTTAATTCTAAGAAGCAATCCATCAAATCAACTTTGTCAATGTAACCATTAATATTTAGAAGAATGTGCTTATAGGATGAATAGTTTGGTACTCTGACATTAGAATAGATCTAAGATTTCTAACTACAACCACAGTATTAGTTAATAGCAATTGATAGCTTCTCTTAGAAAATTTCATTTATAGAAGAGAACTGTGTTTCAAATTTCTGTGTGGGGTTACATTTTAAAAATTAGGGTGGTGCATGCCTATAATTTCAGTTACTTGTTAGGCTTAGAAAGGAGGATCCCTAGTTTAAGGTCAGTCTGAATAATTTAGCTAGACCCTATCTCAAGGAAGCTTTTTGGGAGGGAGGAAGGGCTAGGACCTTAGCTCAGTGGTGGAGTGCTTGTCTACTATATCTGAGGCCCTGGGTTCAGTCTCCAGTACTATGAAAGAAAACAAAAGAAAACTTTGCCAACAATGACAGTCTCAAATACAAAGGATATAAAAAAGTATTGACTGTTCTAGAGAATTTGAAAAATATGGTCTTATAATCATAACTGAAGATAATTCACTCAACCATTAAACATATTTTAAATTTCTGATAAACTTCTATGACTCCAAATATTAACAAAAAAATTCTAATAAAGAATACTGAAAGTATAATCTCTCTGATAATGTCTTGAATTCAATACCAGCTTTGAAGTCCTGACAGGCTGGTCATTTATCCAGTGTTTGTTTCAGAATCATTGATTTTCAAAAAGAGCATAAATATGACAAATTGAATGAAAGGAGGAGACGTAAGGGTGACTGTGCCACACCAGAGTAGCCACAGCTAACTCTTCGCACTTATATATATAACTTTTTATATAACTTACCTCAGTTAATCTTAAAGCCAATAGGTGATGCTGTCATTTCTGTCCCCATTTAACAGTTGAAGAGTTTGAGCCTCAGGAAATCCGAGGATCCCCAGGCCACAGTGAGGAGCCAGGGTCCCCTCCCGTTCCGGGATTCCAGAGCCATGCATGGTCACTATCCATGCTTCTCCCCTAAGAGGTATAAAAGCCAAACTATTTTAGTATCTCTATTGTCCTTTCCCAAAGCAGCATTTATTTTAAAAATTTTTTGTCCTACTTGCATATATGCATGTAAGAGTTCTCACTGATTTTACTGAGCTGAATGCTTTCCCTAAATGATTCAGCTAGTGCATGCTTGTCTCCTCCCTCTTTTGCTCTTTCTCTTTTTCTACCGTTTCTCCCACTTTTTTTTCCATTTTTTTCTTGATTTAGGTGCTATCTTCTACCTTGTTCCTTCAGATGTTAAACTTACAACCAGGATTTAAGAACCAATCTTTTATTTGGAAGATAAATCCAGAAAACCTCTGTGAGTTTGTGGTGCATAAGATAGATAACGGAAGGCGGCGGTACTTAAGAGGAGTGATCAGGTTATTGTTGTGAATCCATGGAGACCTCTGCAAGACAAGATAGAACACGTCTCAGAGTTGTCTCACCTGAATAATGAGAAAGCGGGCTATTCATCTACCAACCTCGAAACATCCTTGCTGACAACTGCTTTCAGGGGCTTAAGCCCCGGTGTTCACACCTGCCTTATACACAGTAGTACACAGCGCTGCCACCAGATAAAGCCGGCGTGGGGGGTGGGGGGAGTTGCAGGTACTTGGAGTTAAACCACGGGGATGTGTAGGAAAGTGAGTGTGAAAACAGTCTCAGAGCACGCACAGCAACAGCTGCCCACATGGTCTTGCACTCCATTCTTTGAGGAGAGAGACTCACACCTTCTCTATGTTGTTTAAACGGATTTAGCTTAACAGTGAAAATGAACAACAAACATGCCATAGTCAGAGAATATCTGACCCTTTTCGGTAGAGAAAACTAAATGCCCAGTAGGCAGACAGAGAATAATGGGCCCTGCCTGACCTAGATTGGGAGGAATTTAGAAATCTGTCCCCTGGGTAGGGAGGTCTTACAGAGCTCAGAGTAGCTAGGATGAGCTGAGAAAGCTTTTCAGCCCTTTACTTTAAAGAGCAGGATAAAATGGACTGCAGTCTTTGAAAAGTCCCTGTGAGGACAGAGTGAGCACGAATGAAAAAAAAGAGTCAAGTTGCGAGGCAAATCATTAGCTAACTAGAGTTTTTAACCATTTAGAGTTGAAAATGAAAGCAATTTGTACTTAGAGTTTAATTTTGTATTAAACTCTTATTCTGTTTTGGGTTTTAAACTACACAGGAAGCAAAATTTAAGCTTATTTATATTAAGTATAAAGAATCAGATTTCATTAAAAAGCGGCATACACTGATGTAAGCAATTCATCTTTGAAGGGAGCTCAAAACTTGAGTTCAAATTTTCCTTATCTTCATATCTCTTCTTTGAGAACTCAGCTAATTGAGAACCTGATACAAAATATTAAAGAATCTCTCTAAAGAGAGAATTAATTGGCATGTGAAGTTGCACTTCATACAGCTATCAATAAGTAATAAAAAAGCCGCATCCATTTACTTGCAGGCAGTTTTGGAATATATAGGTCAATTATTAACTCAAAGAGCACAGCAAGATCCCAGTATATGCTGTATTTTACACAAATGTTCAAACTCAGTCTTATAGCAGTTCGCAGGCCTCAGCTTAAGGCCTGTGAAATAAAAACCCAGAATAAGAAACATAAAACCAAACCCAGACTTACAGGAATTTCTCCCGAAATTGCCCACTGAGGTGAACAGAAGAGGATATTTTAAACAATTATCAGCTACACAGTGCGATAGAAAAGAAATACGTAACTGTTTCTTTGTTTCTAGAAAAACAAATTTTGTTGAGAAGGATATATATACATCTCATTTTCCACCATTTTCTTTAAAATTAAATTAAACTTCCATAATTTTTATTCTATTTTGTGATATAATATGAAAAAAAATCAGAATTAAATTGAGACTCTAGGGACATTTAATTTGTGATCTCCCTTTTCCGAAAAGTTAAAGAGGTTGATATGGCACAATCGTAACTAGTAGTAGTTAGCACATAAGAATCTGAAAATGAATGCTAAAGGTTATGAAATTAAGCACACAGCATTTTATTTTGTTAATTAAAATAAAAGTGCAACTGGTTTGTGTAACACTTCTAACACTCTCTTTGGTCCCCAACATTTATCAGCTTTCTTGTAGTTTGTTAGATTTACTTCAGCTAATAAAACAATTGTGGAAATTGTTGCTCTTTTCTGTCTTGTCAGAGGAAGAGAGTAGTCAGTCCCCTTTGACTAGTTGAGATGTGACCCATAAACGTAAAGAACTTGCAGTATAGACACAAATGTAGGGAACCAGAACATCAAAGGTGAGTGTTGATGATTTGGGGCTACACTTATTAAAAAATCAAGACAGATATTAGTTCAAAAAAGCATTGCCTGAATTTCACTTTAACTGGTAAAAATTAAAATTAGCAAAATAGTTTTGTTAAAAAGGACTGGCCACACATCCAAGAGTGGTTTTTTTTTTTCCCAGAAGCCTAAAAGCTTCAAGAAAAATTTACAATAAAGAAAAAGCTCTACTGTATAAATAAGAAAACATACATAGAACTAAGTTATCTCACAGAGAGCAGGGCATCTTATGCTTGTAATCCCAGCTGCTCAGGAGGCTGAAACAGGAGAGCAACAAGGCTGAGGCCAGCCTGGGCGACTTCAGTGAGGTCGCCTCTCTAAACATTTTTGAGAAAAGCTGAAAGTATAATGTAATGGTAGAGTGCTTACCTAGCATGCAGTCCTGGGTTCAATCCTCAGCACCATAGGAAAATAAAAGCTGCCACATAAAGGGGCGCGTGCGTGCATGCATGCGTGTGTGCGTGTGTGTATGTAATGATTGGCATATAAAACTGTCTAGAATCAGCAGTTAAAATCTACTAAGTTTTGGAAAAGCTTGGTTTTAAAAACCATGACCTTGACAATTTCTAAATGTTAGTATTTTCCCACTGCTAGTGACTTTAATAAGTTTTTACTGTTTTACACATTAATGTTAAAATTAAACACTATGCTAAAAATTCATAAAGTAAAGCTGGTAAAGAAATTGGAGTAAAGACTTTTCCCTTTGAGAGAATCTGGTTTTACTCCTTATAAAAACTCAGTGGAAAGTTTTTGCAGAACATATTAGGCCTTACAGTGTCAATCAGATTTGGTTAAAATATAACAATGGAAACTTGAGATTTCAAAAATACACTATATAGTTATGAGGAGAAATTGAGTGTCCAATCTCCAAACACTAACATAATGCAATGTTTTCTAAGCAGAATATTTTGCCATGTTTTCCTGATTAAAACAACTATGTGCCCATCTCTAATAACATGTTGATCTGTTTCTTATTTAAAAGCTTTTAGTGCTGGTTGGTGGTGAATCTAAGAATTGGGGAAGATGAAGCTGGAGGATCTCAAATTTGAGACCAGATAGGGCAACGTAGGAAGCTCACTAGACACTATCTTAAAATAAAAATATATTTTTTTCAAAGGGGCTGTGGCTTAGCTCAGTGTGAAGATGCTGGGTTCAATTTCTCCTACTGAAACAGGAAAAGAAAAGATTTTAGGTTTATTAAAAGATTTAGATAAAAGAAAAACCTCAGTAAAAAATTTGAAATTAAAAAGGAATTTGTTATGGTGATGGTATGAACAGCTATTCTGAAGAAAATAAGACATTATGGCAGTCACTGGTGATTTAATATCATCTTGATTTGAAGTCCTACCATGTTTTGTTCTTCTATTTCCATTGTTTCTATCATGTTGTGTCTTATTTGATTTTAATATGTGTGATAGTAAAACAAATTTTTTATGGAAAATGAGATATTATGGAAGCCATTTTCTGTTATTTGGTTCAGAATGCCCTGTAATACTTTCATTCTCTTGAATGGTTTTATACTATTTTGTTATGTTTGATATTATTGTGCGTGAAGCTATGCTCAACTATTTCAAAGAAATAGTTAATATCTGGTTGCCTTGTTATAAAGTGCTGTGTTGCTTACATTGTCATGTTCTGATCTGCTTTGTTCTGTCCTCCTTTGTTTCATTCTCTTTAAAATTAAAAAAAAAAGACTTTTAAAAAAAGAAATTTGAACAAGAAGAAAAGCTGTTAGCTTGAATTTGGGAGACAGGAGATCTATCCTGATTATTTTTATGAAACATAAAATGAAAGTGTGCTTAGAGAATCCACCTGCATATGTAGATGCTGGATGTTCTGATTATAATAGAAGTCCTTTAAAATTGTAAACAACTTGGAAATGCAGAGAATTACTTTTAAGCAGACATGCTCTGGGCCTGCCTGGCTGTCTCCATTGGTCCTGTTTGCCTCTCACATGCCATGCTCCAGCCACATTAGTCTCCATGTGGCTCTTCTGTGTAGACACCATTCTCCTGGCCAGAATGTGTCTCCCCTGAGCCCTTTCTAACCCACTCTTAGGTTTCAGATTCAGTATCTTTGTCTCCACAAAGGCTTTCTGGAATACTCCATGAAATATAACTCCACATTCTGCCCCTGTTCGCTTCCTTTGTGGAGGTCAGCAGCAGTTTTCGTGGTTAAGTATTTTCTCATGCATATGTTTACTTCTACAGCACAAGCTACTTAAGCACATCGGTCCTGTTTCACTGGCTAACCTCTTTCCCATGTATTCTATAAAGTTTTACTAAATAAGAGAGTAAATTATTATTCTGATTTTGCCTCTCATCTAAAATATGTTTTAAAAGGTTCCTGTGAAGCTAGCACAACGTTATGTTGAATTTTGGGATTAAACTATCATCCCTGTGCTAAATACCGAGGATCTGATCCAATAAATGATCACTATATTCCATTTTAAAGCAAAATTTATTTTCTCACCGAAAAAAAAAAAAGTCACAGCATGTAGCCTGGCTCTTAAGTAAAAGTTAAATAAAATAGTTAGTTCAGCTGCTTAGAAAATATGCTTCAAGTTTAAAACTACATATCATTGTTTATACAGATGATTCTTTGGGACAGACTTCAATGGAATCATACTTTGCTCAGGAAAGAGTGTGGTTTTGGCAATAGTGCGCAGTGATCAGCAAGAGAGACTCATTCTTTCCAGCTGAGATCAATGGACTCTAATCCATTAACTCAGCCCTAAATGTCACCTGATAGGAAGAGATTTCGTGGAAGCATGAGTTAGAAATGTATGGCCATTCAGATTGAAATGTTTTCATGTTATAATCCCTTTTCGTACTCTACAGGAAAGCAGTATAATTTTAGATTTCAATTAGTTTACCCTAGGTATTAAATGAAAAATGCCTTTTTTGAGTAATGTAAATTATTTTTGTTCACCTACTGCCAGCTGCTTTTTGCAGAATTTGATTTTTGAAAGTCCTTGGAAACATCTTAGCAAATAAATCATAAATAAATTTAATCATAAATAAATAAATTTTAAAATGTCGACAAATAATTTCATTTTACTGTGGATTATAATCCTTCTCCTAAACAAGAAGTCTGATAGATAACTATTTGTTGAATTTTTAATTTTATATTAGTACATGTTTGCAGTATATAGTGTTTATATTTTCGTGGAAAGTTGGTACATGTACATAACACAACTTAATATTTTTTATCCTCTTTCCCTGCCCTCTGCCACCACTCCCTTCAATTCTTGATCCCCTTCTGTTTGAAGGAGATCTAACTACATATTTCCTAAATTTTATTTTGCTCTTTATTTATAGGACTGGTTTCTCATAGCACAAACCAGTAAAATAACCACAAAACAATAAACCATATGCAACAAAATATAAGCAACTGAAATATCCTAAAATAAATTATTTTAGAAATTAGAGATGATAATGCTCCTTAATTTAAAATGAATTCAGAAGTGGTTCATCTGCGTTTTATCATGACAGCATTTTAATTATCTACTTGCTAGCAGAATTACTTTATTTCTATATTAAAACTTACTGTATAGCCCTCTGTGAATTTTAACTTTTGTTGCATCAATGCAGACTGAGAAAAATTCTAGGAATTACTTCAGGGTTCATAACTTGCAATCTGTGGTTTTATCTGTGTAAATTTTCTTTTTTGTGTTGAGTAGATTTTTTTTATATATTTTCCTGCATATATATTCATTTTTTTAACTTTATCTCAGATTGATGTCTTTTAGGGTTAGATTTTACTTTCTTTTTCATCCCAGGGGACACAGTGCTAATTATATTCTAAATATTTCTTGAAAGATAGAATGAATAATGACGAATGAAAGACTGCAATCATAACCTCACAGTGTAGCTAACTGAAAAGCCTGATGAACTCTGACTTAGAGTGTTATTAATCAAAATAAATAATTAGTCAAAGTAGAGCAAATTGCTATGTCACATTTTTAAGCAGTTGCAGTTTTGAGGTCGAATACTCCTCTGCTAGGCAGCACAGTACTTTTATGAAGGCAATTTACTAAGTATGCCGAAGGCATTCCAGTGGACCCGAATAGGGAACAGATACACTCTTGCTAGGTGGAAAGATTCATGGGAGGAAAATGTCAACTCTCCACAAATTAATCTACAAATTTAGTGCATTTCTTGAGGTTTATGAAAATACTTATTTTTGGAATTTGAAAGAAAAATTTAAATCAAAAATGTATTTGCTAATACTTATTAAAATAGCAATAAGGAAAAGTTTACATTTTTAGTAATGGAATATGTCATATGGTACCATTAGATTAAAATAATGTAAAGGAAAATAATGGAGGATGGAAACAAGCCCGTGTAGGGGATTACTACAATAGGACAGATTAGGAACCTTTCCCTGAGCCACCATATCATTATTAATTTGTTTTATTTATCAGTTTTTAATAAGATGTTTAAAAATAATACACTATGAATGTAGATTAGTCCATTTCTCTTTGTACATGTCAGTTACTACTTTATATGTTTAAGTGCACATAAATTTGCGTTTTTATAACACGATTTTTATTTATCTAAATATTCTTATACTTAAATATATTTGACAGATATTTGTATCATCATGCTATTTTGTGGTTACTAATTGCAGGATCACTTTCATTTTCTTTCTCCATTACTTTTTACTCAGGCTTTCAGAATGGCTCTGCTTTATATGTGCTCTTTATAAGCAAAGTGTAGTAGATTTTATTAAATATTTTCTTTATAAATTGATAATCTGTTTAATAAAACAGATTCATCCATTTAACTTTAATAGGAATCTGAGTGATTCATAGCTTTTACTACTATTTTATTTTGTTATCATTCTTTCATTTTACATATGTATAACACTTAATTATTAAATATATATAAATATATATGACTTTGTCCACACTGGTTTGGAAACTGTAATTCATTTAAGAAGTATTTTGAGATTTTTAAGATATATATTACTGCCTTCAATACTTTTTGTCTCTCTAACCACAATAAAATTTCCAGTATGTTTTGTATTTCAATATAACTACCACTGTATCCATCATATTAATGTTGTCCAGAAATGGAGTTTTCCTTCTGTTTGTCTGTCTGTCTGTCTGTCTGTCCATCTGTCTACTTATGCAAGGTCTTGGTGTGTGACTCAGACCAAATTCCTAGGCTCAAGTGATCCTCCTGCCTCTGCCTCCTGAGTTGATCTACAAGTATGCATTACTGTTCCTTCCTTTATACTTTAATCAAACAAACATGATTTAGTTTAATGATTTTAAAATCACTTTTATCAATGTTATATACACCATAATTTCATATATTTAATGTATCTTATTTATATTTCTTTTAATTCTGCCAGAAACAGATCTCTTTTATTAAGAGATAATATTTGAGTGATATTCTGTGAAGGGCTGTTTATATTTGAGTTTATAAATACCATTTTTTCTTACTCTTAAAGGAGAATATTTTTAGGAATGAAATTCTATGTTGATATATATTTTCTGTCTGTCACTGAAGATGCAGTGTTACTAACCTCTGGCATGAATCAATGCCAGATAACTCTGCCATACTATTGATGCTTTTAATTCATACACCATTCCCTTAAAAGTCAAGTATATTTTTTGCATCTGACCATATTTAAGATGACCTGTTTAAATAGTCAATGATCTGAAGAGCAACTTCTGGCTCTTCTCATAATTTATCTAGATATAGATTTATTTTTCTTTTCTCCTTGTAGTTAAAGATTTACTTTAATGGTACCAGTAATTACCTGTCCAAACATGGATTTTTTGGTCATTTCTTCCAATCTGATATCTTAGAATACTTATTAGATCAATATTGGAGCATTTCCATTTAATCTGCAATATTTCTTCACTTCTGAGTCATTAACACACGGTGGTAACATATTTTAGTTTACTGATTTCCTCTTTTACCACATTCAGTCTTATGTTGAGCCATATGTTACACTGTTTTCATTGTAATTATTATATATCCCATTTTTAAGATTTTAAATGTTGTCAATTTTACAAATTTATTTTGACTGTGTTTTTATAATTTGTCACTCTTTTTCAAAGGAAACTGCTTTCTTTCACTTATTTGGAAATCTGTAGCATAGTTATTTTAAAGTTTTGGATATATTTTTCTTCAAAAATCTGAATTTACCTGAAATACAATCCACTTCTAATAGCCAATTTTGTTTTTCTTTCTTAGGGTTAGACTTTTCTTCGTGTGCTTTATAATTTACACTTCAAATTAATTTTCATATAGAAGGATGCTTAACTCATTTTCCCCCATCAGTTTTCATCTGTGCCAACTGCTCTCTGCGTCGGTAGGATTAACACCTGCTGCTAGCAACTCAGGGTGCCCACCACCTAGAACAAGACGTCTTTTTGTTGTTGCTATTCATGTGCTTGATTAGTTTTCTGAAATGCTTGACGCCAGACCCAGGGTCTCATGTATGCTAAGCAAGCGCGCTTGCACAAAGCTCTGTGCTCAGCCAGGTTTTTAAGAGGCAGATCACTGTGCGCCATCGTGACGTCCACGTTCAGCAGGTGGTTTACCTCAGCTGTGGATTTACAAACCATGAGTACATTTGTGGCATTTTCTGTCAAGTAAAAACAGTTACAGTGTCCTCATCTACCTTATCCATCAGATGTGACATCGGGAAGCTTCTGGGTCTTCTTCAAAGTCAAAGTGACTATAAAAGATAAAGATTTTGAATTGATTCAGTACATGGAGGCAGTCACAATGATACCATACGTACACTCACTAAAGAGGATGTCTAGAATTACTTCAGAAAATGGCAAATAGATGTGTTCAACATGAGGGGAACAATTTGAGGGGAACTAATGGCAATGTATCTTTTATTGTAATTTTCTTAAAAAAATTAAACACTCACTGTACATGTTGATCACACCGTGTATAATAGTATCCTTTGTAGCCCTTAGCTTATAGCGACCCCCAAAACTCAGGACAGCAAATGAAAGTAGTAGGAGAAAATTTCAGCCTTCTTTGAAAGGAAGAAGATTGCACTACATTCTCAGACACATGCCGCGAGCCTGACTCTAATCCCCTGCGTAAGGTGAGCAGTTTTATTTCTTTTGCTCATATGGTTGATCCCCAACCTAGGGTTCAGGGTTGGACCCTGAACCTAGCATAGCTAGTCTGACTCCAGTTTGTCAATTTTTCTTTGAAAAGATTCTCTTATATAGTTGGATAGATGTGAGAGAGTTAGAGATTATTGAGTGCCTTCTTTTACTAATTTTAGGATATTATAGAAATAAAAGTATTTCTATACTTATATTTCAAGGAAGCAGGTTTAGTCTCAGAGCTTTGCATCTTTCTCCAAAGCCTGTGTTTTCTTATAGCATCATGTAATTTTTTCACTCTTTCCTCTCTTCTACTTTAAAAGCATACAAAAGTCTTTCAGTAGCAATGTAAGAATAAATGTAATGTTTATATTCAAGAATATCTTTAAAGACTTACATTACAAGGCAGCCTCAACTACAGCCTGGTGGTCATGGTTAGAGATATTGTTCTCAGACACCCTAGGCAAGGCCTAATGACGAGCTAACACTCATCACCTCCTGACTTGGATCCCATCTAAAACAACCAGAAAACACCCCTGACCTTTCTTTCACGGCATCCCTCAGGACAAGCACATAATGGGCTATCACCTTGCTCACTTATTCAATCATTCCATGAGTAATGAATGATTACATGTGTATCTCTGCTTTGGCAGAGAGAAACCAATGCTCTGTCCAGTGTAGCAGCTGCCTTAGACAAAATTGCATGATTACATAAATGACATCCCAGGATTGACCTGTGTTCAGTGGCTGCTTGATAGATAAAGCTCTGGCCTCTCTCTTTTATAATGAAAGCTCATTCATTACACACATAACAAACTGAGGAGATTCTGAGAGACTTCTATCGTTTTCCTTACTCAAAGAGTTTGATAGACATTTAGAATTTCCTGGTTTATACAAGTAGAAATTACCTTTCGACTAAGAAACAAAAGTAACTAATATGCAGAATGATGGGGTTACTATCATCAGTGATGACAACTCTTTAAGAATTATGCCTCTGAGCTACACAAATATCTGTACTCAATACTTCACATCTCTCTAAGCACAATAAATTTCTCATTATGTTTTACATTTCAATCCAATAACAACTACCCACATCATATTAATGTTGTTCTGAATTGGAGATTTGCTTCTCAACTTGATCTCTGCTCTGTTTTTACTTGTTTTATTACAGAGTAAAACAAACAAATAAATAAAAATAAACAAACATGATCATTTGTTAGGTTCATGAATGTTGGCATAGGTAACATGTTCAAAGTGTAGAAAATTAAGCATTACCCATTTAAGATATAACAAATGTGGTTATAACTATAGTCTCTGAAAGTTTGATAAATGTCAGTTTTTTTCTATATTCCAAAGCCTTTGTATGGCTAAAAAGTAAAGAAATGCAGAGACAGTCTGCGATATTATTTGAAATGTTGAAATGTCTTACATATAAAAAATTACAAGGTGCACATTTATCATCATTTTTTCAATGCACATCTTTATTTCTTTGCTTATATTATTTTGAATATTTTTCTAATATCGATATTTTTGTGAGGAACTTCTGAACCCTGATCTCTGTCATATACTCACACGTACACACACACACACAATGGACTGTCTTTATAATGGCACATTTTATATTAGGAGTAAGAAAACAATAGTTCTGTCTTCTCTTCTAGAGCACCTAAATTTTACAGAAATTTTTTATTCAACCTTTTAAATTGATAGAAAGTACAAAAGCATCATACATAAATAGTCACATATGAAAAATTTGTTTTGTTGTATAGTTGAAGTTGTAATGGATTACTAGACTTTTGATATGCAGGTTTCTAGTCAGAGAGGGAAAAATATTATATCTCAGTATACATTCAATTTTACACAGTTGGAAATTACATTTATAGCCAGTGAGGAAGATAGGGTTATCACTGAAGAAATAAACTAGAAAAAGCTAGTTGTAGAGGATTGTCTGCAGGAGAAACTTAGGAAGCCCTGTATCCTTTTGAGATATAGAAAGGCAAATTGTTTTCTCTGATTGCAAATCTCAACTCTTTGTTAAAGGACAAGATAGGACAAGTTCATTGCTATGTCTAATTGTAAGTGTGTCAGTACACTGTCACTTCATTTTTCAATACTGTGAAAAGGCATTACCTGAAAAACAATTCTATATGCATATATGGACTTTGTAATCTTAAATGGATTAGCGGACTGTGGAAGGGACTCAGAGTTTCCTCTGACATAGTTCATATTCTTAATGAATATTTGCTCTTGTTTGTTTATGATCCGTGCCAAATGCTTGGTATAAAATTTTGATCAGGCATGAAAGTTGCAGGTGGTTTTCTTTTTGTCTTCTACATTTCATAAAAATTTTTAGTTCATTCTAGTGAAATAGGTGTAGAAAAGAGAAACTGAGAGAAGCCACAACTTGTAGTTACTTCCTAAACATAAACTGATAAGTAACATGATTTATGATGATAGTTCTATTTATTTATGAGACAAATGAGTCCACAACTTATAGACAGGAAGCTCATGTAGGCATTAGGAGCTAAATTGCCCAATACTTAAAAAATATATCACCAAAATCTTATTGAATTCTTTTATTGGAAACTAAGCGCAAAGCGATCAGTTGCATTGGGAAAATTTGTAAGTAAGACTGAATGAAAGCATCACTATGAGCACGGTGACTAAAGGTAAAAATTTAATTAAAAATGGTATTGGTGAGGGTGAGTCCTAACGATGATATTAGAGACCAATGAAACTATAGTCTACCTTTCACTATAATTTCACCTTTAAGAGACCTGCTCCTACGTTCACCAACAATTACATATTGTATTCACTGTTCAACTTGCATATATATTTTTTTACTTTCTCAGACAGGTGTCTTCTATCACTAATTATACCATAAGCCTGGGATCTACAATGCAAGTTCCTTACAATAAGAGTTTTCTATGTATTTGTTTGATGTTTGTTATTACTTTACCTCTGCAATAGAGGGAAGATCAGAATTTAGGAAATGACCATTTAGATCTTGTTAAGATTTCAGACATTTGCAGGGGATGGTACCAGGAATCGAACTCAGGATCTTACACTTGCAGGGAGGTGCTTGTGCTGCTGAGCTATATTCTCAGCCCCTTCAGACATAGTTTATTCAGGTATCTTTCAATTATTTGTTTAAATAAATGAACCTGTTTTTCTAAAGAAAAAGAACAGAACTATAACATATGGAAGTGATTTAAAATGAGATCTGGGAAGGCAGAGCTTAAGAAAGAAAGAAAGAAAGAAAGAAAGAAAGAAAGAAAGAAAGAAAGAAAGAAAGAAAGAAAGAAAAGGGGAAGGGAAAGGAAGGGAAAGGAAAGGATGAGAAGGGAAGAGGAAAGGAGAAGAGAGGAGAGAAGAGGAGGGGAGAGGAGAGGAGAGGAGAGGGGAAAGAAGAGAGAAGAGAAAAGTAGAGAAAAGAGAAGAGAAGAGAAGACAAGAAGAGAAAAAGAAAAATGGACTGGTGATGTTGCTCACTATGGAGGCCCAGGACTGGACTAGGTCCTCAATACTATAAAGAAAAAAAAAAAAGACCACTTTAGTTTAATTATTAAGACAGCTTATCATTAAAATTTTTATATTACTCATTCTTATCAATAAAAATGTTTTCAGCATTTTATCCAGAGTGCACATATATAATACTTATGTAATGCTAAAATGTTAATAAAACATATACAAAATGAAATATAAACAAAATCAAAACCTGTTACTGATGACTTGAAAATACAGATGTTTTGTTTTTCTTTCAGACCTCATAAAGCAATGATAGAAAATCTGTTAGAACTTTCAATGATACAAACTGCCTATAGCAGCACCTGTACAGTAGGATCACCGTGACTGCCATAGACCATCTTGAGTGTTCCTTATGCTCCCTGTGAAAAGCACAGCTTCTATAAATGCCAGTACTTCTCAGCATCAATATTACTAATAAAATAAGGATGACAAATATGATCATCCACCAAAAGGTCCTGTAATATGCTTTTTTAAAAAAAAATTACTTAAAAACAAAACAAACAAAATAGAAAAAAGGGTAGCAGCAATACAAAATTCCAAGGGAAAAAAAAAGAACAAAAAGTACTAAGAAATCATTACTTGATAACTTACATACTGTCATCTTGGAAATAGTTGTTCAAGTTACAAAGTTAAAGCATACAAAGTACACATTCAAGCAATGAAAATGTTAACAATTCTGCTCCACGATCTAACAAAAACAGTAATATGGTCATTTATCTTACACACTTAAACATAGATGCAATTATATCCTTAGAGCACCCTCTTTTCCTCTCTTTTTTACAGTATCAATTACACATTTTGGGTTTTACTACTCCTACAGTTCTTATTACTTTTTACACTAGAGACACAATGTGGTATTTATAAATATGATTCTTATTTATTTCACTAATGAGGGCATTTTCAAGTTGTTTCTATTTACCTATGAAGGCCTCAAGATCATCCTTTTTCATAGCTGAGTAATACTCCATCGTATAAAAATACCACATCTTTTTCATCCACTCTGCAGTTGATGGGCATCTTGGTTGTTTCCAAGATTTAGCTATTACAAATTGGGCTGATAAGAACATGGGTGCACATATATCACTGTGATATGAACTTTTCAGTTTTTCTGGGAAAATACCCAGGAGGAGAATAGCTGGGTTGAATGGAGATTCTAGTCCTCGTCTTCTGAGAATTCTCCATACTGATTTCCACAGTGGTTGCACCAGTCTACACTCCCACCAACAGTGGAGCAGTGTTCCTCTTTCCCCACAGCCTCGCCGACATTTGTTATCAGTTGATTTCTTGATGGCAGCTATTCTTTCAGCTGTGAGATGAAATCTCAATGTTGTTTTAATTTGCATTTCTCGAATGACCAGTGATGGTGAACATTTCTTCATGTATTTGTTTGCCATTTGTATATCTTTATCTGAGAACTGAGTATTCATCTCAGATGCCCATTTTTGGAGAGGGTCTTTGAATTTGGGGGCCTTGATGTTTTTCAATTCTTTATATGTTCTTGATATAGGTCCTTTGTCTGAGGGGCTGCTGGGTAAAATTCTTTCCCATTCTGTGGGTTTTCTTTTCACTCTGCTGGTGATTTCTTTTGAAGTGCAGAAACTTTTCAATAATATGAGATACTAGTTGTTGATTCTCTGAAGCATTTCCCATGCAGTTTGCATTTTGTTCATGAATTCTCTGCCTACCCCTATGTCTTCAAGAATTCTACATACCTTATCTTCCAGTAGATTTAGTGTTTCTGTTTCAATGTTTAGGTCTTTGATCCATTTAGACTTTTATTTTGTGCATGGTGATAAGCATGGATCTAGTTTTAGTCTTCTGCATGTGGAGAGCCAATTTTTCCAACTCCATGTATTAAAGAGGCTATCCTTCTTCCAGTGAACATATTTAGCCCCTTTGTCAAATATCAGGTGGTTGAGTTTCTTTGTACTTATACTTGCATCTTCTAATCTATTCCATTGATCCTCAAGTCTATTTCTTTGCCAGTACCATGCTGATTTTATCACTGTGGCTTAGTAATACAGTTTCAAGTCAGGAATTGAGATGCCTCCTGCCTTGTCTTAATTGCCTTTGCTATTCTAGGTTTCTTCTGTTTCCAGATGAATTTTAGGAGTATTTTCTCTAGATCTATGGGGTATGTTGATGGTATTTTGATTGGGATTGCATTAAATCTGTATAACAGTTTTGGGATTATGGCCGTTTCACAATGTTGGTTCTTCCTAGCTAAGAGCAAGTAATATCCTTCCATATTCTAATATCCTCTTCAATCTCCTTTTTTAGCGTAGTATAATTTTCAGCATATAGGTCTTTTACTTTCTTAATTATGTTGATTCCTAAGTATTTCATTTTTTTAAATGTTATTTTGAAGGGTGATATTTCCATAATTTCTCTCTCAGTGAGTTTCTTGTTTGTGTACAGGAATGTTATTATTTTTGTGCATTGACTTTGTAGCCAGCTACACTACTGAATTTCTTTATTACCTCTAGCAGTGTTTTACAGGATTTTTTGGGGTCTTCCATATCATGTCATCTGCAAATAGAGATAATTTAACTTCTTCCTTTCCTATCTTTATTCCTTTTATTTCGCTATCTTGTCTGATTGCCCTGGCTAGTGTTTCCAGAACTATATTGAAAAGGAGTGGTGATAGTGGACATCCTTATCTTGTGCCTGATTTTAAAGTGAAAGATTTTAGTTTTTGTCCATTTAGTATAATATTGGCTGTTGGTTTGTCACAGATGGCCTTTATAAGGTTGAGGTAGACACCGTGTATTCCGAGTTTCTGAAGGGTTTTTATCATGAACATGCATTGGACCTTATTGAAAGCTTTTTCTGCATCTATTGAGATGACCATGTGGTTTTTGTTTTTGGCTCTGTTGGTATGGTGTATCACATTTATTGATTTGCATATGTTAAACCATCCCTGCATTCCTGGAATGAACCCCACTTGGTCATGATGTAAAATCTTCTTGATGATTTGCTGCATTCTATTTGCCAGTATTTTACTGAGAATCTTTGCATCAGTGTTCATTAGTGAGATTGGCCTATAGTTCTCCTTTTGGTTGGGTCTTTCTCTGGTTTTGGTATGAGAGTTATGCTTGCCTCCAGGAATGATTTAGGGAGGATTGCTTTCTTTTCAATTTCATTGAAGAGTTTAAGGAGTATTGGCATCAAATCTTCTCTAAATTTCTTGTAGAATTCAGCCGTGAATCCATCAGCACCTAGACTTTTCTTTGTTGGTAAGTTTTTTTAATTATGTTTTCAATTTCAATAGCTGATATTGGATTATTCAAAATTGATATATCTCCTTGGTTGAGTTTTGGTAGTTCATATGTTTCTAGAAATCTGTCCAATTCCTCTGTGTTTTCCTCTCTATGTAAGTATAGATTCTTAAAGTAGGTGTTCAGGATCCTTTGAATTTCCATGGGATCTGTAGTAATTTCTCCCTTTCAGTCCTTATTGCATGAATTTGGGTTTTTTTCTTTCTTTTTCTTGATAGGGTTAGAAAGAGGTTTGTCAAGTTTGTTTATTCTCTCAAAAAATAGCTTTTTGATTCGTTAATTCTTTGTAATTTTTTTTAGTGTTGATTGCATTGAGTTCTGCTCTAATCTTTACTATTTCCTCTCTTCTATGAGCTTTGGGTTTTACTTGCTCTTCTTTTTCTAGGAGCTTGAGATGAAGCATCAGGTTGTTTATTTGTGCTCGTTCTATTTTCTTGATATGACTATTTATTGCTATATATATTTCCCTCTTAATACAGCTTTCATTGGGCTTTTGAGTTCCTGGGGAGCTACCAGGATGCTGGACTGGGTCCAGCAGATTGTCGGGTTTCAGTCAGCCATGCTCTGCAGCCTTGTTTCAGTCCTGGAGGCAGGAACCTTGCTCAAGGACTCTGGGCTCAATTGGGCTGGCCTGGGAATGGCTTGCAACAAGCAATGCCGGCTGCAAATTTCATATTCACACCCCAGGACAGGAGATTGTACCCCAGGGGCTCTGCCGGCCCCAGTTCTCCACACCCAGCTTCTGCATCTCAATTAAGTAAGCCAAGAATCTGCAGAAAGTTTGAGATTGCCCAAGGTGAGTTCCGATGACCTGGGGAAAGTTGGAAACGTACATTCTGGCTTTTGAGTTCCTGGGGAGCTACTGGGACACTGGACTGGGTCCAGCAGATTGCAGGGCCTCAGTCAACCATGCTCAGTGGCCTTGTTTCAGTCCAGGAGGCAGGAAACTTGCTTGAGGACTCTGGACTCAACTGGGCTGGCCTGGGGACAGCTTATGACCAGCACTGCCACCTGCTGAGTTCATATCCACACCCCTAGAACAAGGGATTGTGCCCCTGGGGCTCTGCCGGGCCCAGTTATCCACACCCAGCTTCTGCATCTCAATTGAGATCTGCGAGTCTACAGAGAGGTGGAGGTTGCCTGGGGTGAGTTCCAGTGACCTGGGGAGAGTTGCAGATCTACATTCTGGCTTTTGAGTTCCTGGGGAGCTACTGGCATGCTGGACTGGGTCCAGCAGATTGCAGGGCCTCAGTCAACCATGCTCAGTGGCCTTGTTTCATTCCAAGAGGCAGGAACCTTCTCAAGGACTCTGGGCTCAATTGGGCTGGCCTGGAGACAGCTTACCACCAGCACTGCCAGCTGCAGAGTTCATATCCACACCATTAGGACAGGGGATTGTGCACTGGGGGGTTCTCTGTTCTCCACACCCTGCTTCTGCCTCTGAATTTAGGGGGCCAAGTACCTGCAGAGGAGCTGAGACTGCTCCAGTAGCTAAGGGTGCAGGAGATTTGCAACACACCCAGAGGAAGTTTTGGAACACCGCCCAAACAAGGAAATAAAGAAAAATGACAAAAGGAAAGATTAAAAGGCAAGCTCAAATCACCAGCCCATCCCAAGAAAGCCTGGGAGCCATGTACATAGAAGAAAATAGAAGCAATACACCTGAAATGACTGAAATGTTATCAACTGAAATAAAGAAGCAACTATGGGAAACCACGGAGAAATTCCAATTGGAAATAATTGCCCAGGTAAAAGAAGAAATGATAAAAGTAGTGAAAGAAATAGTGAACACATCTAGTAAAGACACAGCAAAAAAATTAGAGGAACAAAGCAAACAGATAGAATCCCTGAATGAACACTATAAGAAACAAACAGAATGTTTAAAGCAGATTCAAAGAGATATACAGGAAACCAAAATTTCTATTGAAAGCTGTAAGAACCACCTCAATGAAACTGAAGATAGAATTTCAGACCTCAAAGATAACATCACAGCTAGTGAAGAGGAAAGGAAAGATCTTTTAAAAATAACAAAGAATCAGGAAATAACAATTCAACAGCTTCAAGATGATGCAAAGAAAAATAACATAAGATTAATAGGGATAAATGAAAAAGAAGGGAACAGCCAAAATTACATCATGAGGATATTTACAGAAGTAATAGCTGAAAACTTCCCAAACGTGAGAATGGAAACTGACATTTGGATTAATGAAGCAAGCATATATAACCCCAAATAGCCATAACCAAAATAAAATTACACCCAGACACATAATAATCACCATCCCAGAAACCCATCATGAGAACAGAATACTGAAAGCTGTTAGAGAGAAAAGACAGATCACCTATAAAGGAAAACCTATCAGAATCACAGCAGACTTCTCATCACAAACAATGAAGTCAAGAAGAGCATGATGTGAAGTATTTCAGATCCTAAAGGAAAACCACATCCAACCCAGACTGAAGTACCCTGCAAAACTGTCCTTCAAAATGGATGAAAAAATAAGATACTTCCATGATGAAGAACAGCTGAAAACTTTCATGACCACCAAACCAACCCTACAAGGAATACTGAAAGATATTCTAGATGCACATAGGATAAACCCACCAAGTAAGGTAGACAATTAAATAGAATGGAAAGCAAAAGATACAACACTAGAAAAATAACATGTCAACAATCAACCAATATATAACAGTTATAACCATTAATGTAAATGGCCACAACTCACTAATCAAAAGAAACAGACTGGCAGAATGGATCAAGAAACAACATCCAACCATATGCTGTCTGCAAGAAACCCATCTTACCCAAAAGGATACCCATCGACTGAAAGTCAAAGGATGGAAAACAGTACTCTGCACAACAGGAAACAAAAAAAAAAAGCAGGAGTAGCAATCCTGTTTGCAGACAATGTGAACTTTAATCGAAGAATGATCCAAAGAGATAAAAAAGGTCACTACATACTAGTTAGGGGAAAACTCCAAGAGGAAGAAATAACAAATACATATATATATACACCAAATTCCAGAGCACCCAGCTATACAAAGCAAATATTAAAAGAATTGAAAAGTCCAATAAGCAATAACACAATTATAACAGATTTTAACATGCCATTGACACAGAGGGACAGATCAACTAGACAGAAAATCAGCAAAGAAATAAGAGAACTGAATCATACCTGTGAACAAATGGACTTGATAGATGTATATAGAGTTTTCCATCCAACAACATCAGAATATACATTATTCTCAGCAGTACATGGGACATTTTCTAAAATAGGCCATATACTAGTCCACAGAACATATTTAAGTAAATGCAAAAGAATTGAAATTATCCAATGCATGCTGTCAGATCATAGTGCCATGAAATTAGAAATTAACAATAAAAGCAACTGCAAAAACCTCACAAACACATGGAAACTGAGTAATACACTCTTGAGCAATCAGTGGGTCACAAAGGAAATTAAAGAAGAAATTAAACAATATCTACAAGCAAATGAAAATACAAACACAGCTTACCAGAATTTGTGGGATGAAATGAAAGCAGTCCTCAGAAGAAAATTTATTGCACTGAGTTCCCACATCAGGAAGACAGAACGAACACAAATAAACAACCTAATGCTACAACTAAAACATCTAGAAAAAGAAGAGCAAGCCACTCCCAAAGCCAAAAAAGGGAGGAAATTATAAGAATTAGAGCAGAAATTAGAGACTAAGAAAACAGTACAAAGGATCAATGAATCAAAGAGTTGGTTCTTTGAAAGAATAAATAAAATTGATAAGCCCCTGGCCAACCTTATTAAAAAAAGTAAAGAAAACACTCAAATTCATGCAATAAGGGAAGAAAAAAGTGAAATTACTACAGACTAAGTGGAAATACAGAAGATCATCAACACCTATTTTGAAAACCTCTACTCTCATAGGTTCGATAACACTGAAGAAATAGACAGATTCCTAGATACATATGAACTACAAAAGCTGGATCAGGAAAATGTAAAACTGCTGAATTATCCAATTTCTATTAATGAAATTGAAAATTTAAGTAAGACCTTGAAAAGAAGAAGAGCCCAGGCCCAGATGGATTCACTGCAGAATTCTACAAGGAATGCAAAGAAGACTTAATGCCAACACTCCTGAAACTCGTCAATGAAATTGAAATGGAAGCAATTCTTCCTAAGTCATTCCTGGAAGCAAATATTACTCTAGTACCAAAACCTGAGAAAGACCCAACTAAAAAAGAGAACTATAGGCCAATCTCCCTAATGAACATAGACGCAAATATTCTCAATAAAATATTAGCAAACAGGATGCAGCAAATCATCAAGAAGATTATTCACCTTGACCAAGTGGGATTCATCCCAGGAATGCAGGGATGGTTCAACATATGTAAATCAATAAATGTAATTCACCATATCAATAGAGCCAAAAGTAAGAATCACATGATCATCTCTATAGATGCAGAAAAAGCTTTTGATAAAGTCCAACACTCATTCATGATCAGAACCTTACAGAGAATTGGAATAGGTGGTCTTTACCTCAATATGATAAAGGCCATCTATGACAAACCTACAGCCAGCATCATTCAATGGCCAAAAACTGAAAGCCTTTACCTTAAAATCAGGCACAAGAAAAGGATGTCCATTATCACCACTGCTATTCACTATAGTACTGGAAATACTAGCCAGAGCAATAAGACAGGAAAGAGAAAATGAGCAAAGATAGGAAAAGAGGAAGTTAAATTATCATTATTTGCAGATGACATGGTCCTTTACATAGAAGACCCCCAAAACTCCATTAAAAAACTCCTAGATATAATAAATAAATTCAGCAATGTAGCTGGATACAAAGTCAATACACAAAAATCAATAGCATTCCTATACACTAACAACAAAAATACTGAGAGGTAAGAGAAGCCACAACCTTCACACTAGCATCCAAAAAAATGAAATACTTAGGAATTAATCTCACAAAAGAAGTAAAAGAGCTATACAAGGAAAATTATAATACCCTGAAAAAAGAAATTGAAGAGGACCTCAGAAAATGGAAAGACATCCCCTGTTCATGGATAGGAAGAACAAACATTGTGAAAATGGCCATTCTCCCAAAATTACTAGACAGATTCAATGCAATCCCAATCAAAATACCACTAACATATCTCATAGATCTAGAGAAATCACTCCTAAAATTCATCTGGAACCAGAAGAGACCTGGAAGAGCAAAGGCAATTCTAAGCAGCAAAGGCAAGGCAGGAGGCATCACAATCCCTGATTTGAAATTATACTACAAAGCTACAGTAATAAAATCAACATGGTACTGGAATAAAAACAGACTTGAAGATCAATGGAATAGATTGGAAGATACAACCACAACCACAAACTCACTCAACCACCTTATCTTTGATAAAGGGGCCTAGAATTTTTGCTGGAAGAATGACAGTCTCTTCAACAATGGTGCTAGAAAACTTGGCTATCCATATGCAGAAGACTAAAACTATATCCCTGCCTATGATCATGTACTAAACTAAAAATCTAAATGGGTCAGAGATCTAAATATTAAAACAGAAACACTAAGTCTGTTGGAAGACCAAATAGGTAAAAACCTCGAAGATATAGGGGTAGAGAATTCATGAACAAGAATCAAACTGCATGGGAAATACTTCCCAGAATCAATAACTGGTACCATATCTTATTAAAGAGTTTCTGCATGTTGAAAGAGATTTCCAGCAGAGTGAAAAGAAAACCCACAAATTGGGAAAAAATCTTAATGGACTGGCCCTCAGACAAAGGACTTCTGTCTAGAACTTATAAAGAATTAAAAAAAAAATCAGACCCTCAAAATTCAAAGACCCAATCCAAAAATGGGCATCTGAAATGAATACACAGTATTCATACACAGATGAAGAAAAATGAATGGCAAATAAATACATGAAAAAATATTCATCATCATTAGTCATGAGAGAAATGCAAATTAAAACCACACTGAGATTCCATCTCACCCCAGAAAGAATGGCCAGGATAGAAAAAACTACCAACAACAAGTGCTGGAGAGGCTGTGGGGAAAAAGGAACTCTTCTGCACTGTTGGTGGGAGTGTAGACTGGTGCAACCACTGTGCAACCACTGTGGAGGTCAGTCTGGAGATTCCTCAAAAAGCTGGGTCTGGAGGTCCCATTTGATCCAGCTATTCCACTTCTAGGCATATTCCCAGAAGATCTGCAAACATCATACCACAGTGATATATGTGCACCCATGTTTATAGCAACACAATTTGTAATAGCCAGATCTTGGAAACAACCTAAGTGCCCATAACTGAAGAATGGATAAAAAAGTTGTGGCATTTTTACACAATGGAGTACTACTCAGCTATAAAGAATGATCACATCGAGATATTTATAAATAAATGGACATGACTTGAGACCATACTCATAAGTGAAATAAACCAGACTCATATGTATAAATACCTTATAGTCTCCCTAGTATGAGAGTTGATAAGAGTATATAAGATTTTATGGTAAGTATGAGTCCCCATCTCATAGCTTTGAAGCCTTTCAATATTTTCATTCATCAGTTGAAATGGTTTTATTCTGTTTTGTTTCACTATATCATGTGTGATGGTATAAATAGCTGTTTTGAAGAAAACAAAACATTATGACAGCTATTGCTGATTTAATATCCTTCTTTGAAGTCTAACCATGCTTCTATTCTTCTACTACCATTGGTTCTATCTATCACATTGTGTCTTATTGGGATTTGAATATGAATGATAGTATAAACTAAAATATTTTTATCAAAAATGAGATATTATAGTACCCATTGATCATTCTCTGTTATTCGGTTCAGAATGCCCTGTAATTCTTTCACTCTTTGAATGGTTTTATAATATTTTTTTATGTTTGATATTATTGTATTTGAAACTATGCTCAACTATAGCAGAGAAAGCGATATTGTGATAGCTACTGTTAATGTCTGGTTGTCTTAATGTACAGTACTGTGTTGCCTATGTTGTCCTGTTCTGATCAGCTCTGTTTTGCCCTCTTTTGTTTTATTATCTTTAAAATAATAAAAGACAGATTTCCTTACAATCCACAGGTTGCAATAGGTTGTTTTTGCATTTTCATTACATTGTAGGTATTCCTTTATTTCTTCCTTAATTTCATCAGTAGCCCACTGGTTGTTTAAAAGGTTGTTGTTTAATTTCCATGTATGCATTCAGGTTTTGCAATTTCTTTTGCCATTAATTTCAATTTCAGTGCACTATGGTCAGATAGTATGCATGGGATAATTTCAGTAACCTTGCATTTACTTAAGAATGTTTTATGGGATAATATATCATCTATTTTGGAGAATGTACCGTGTGCAACCTAGAAAATGTGTATTCTGTTGTGGTTGGGTGGATCACTCTGTAAACATCTACTAAGTCCTGTTGCTCACAGGTATAATTCAGTTCTATGATTTCTTTGCTAATTTTTTGTCTAATTGATCTATCTCTTTGTGACATTGGGCTGTTAAGGTCACCTGTAATAATTTTGTTCTTGTGTATTTGCTTTTTCATGTCCTTTAGTATCTGTCTTATATAGTTGGATGCTCCTGTGTTTGGTGCATATATATTTATAATTATTAGTTCTTCCTCTTGAATTTTTGTGCTTACAAGAATGTAGTGACCTTCTTTGTCTCTTTTAGTCATTTTAGGTTTGAAGTTCACATTGTCTACAAATAGAATAGTTACCCCTCCTTTATTCTGGGTTCTTGTTGCATGGAATACTGTTTTCCATCCTTTGACTTTTAATCTGTGAGTTTCCGTTTGGGTCAGGTATGTTTCTTGTATACAGCATATTGTGGCATCATGTTTCTTGATCCATTCTTTCAACCTATTTCTTTTGATAGTTGAATTGAGGCCATTTATATTTATGGATATCACTGATATGTAGTGGCTCAACTTTGCCATATTATGTTCCAATAGTTTCCTTTCTGCTGTTCCCCCTTATTTAATTGCTTATCCTACCTGGTGGTTTCTTTCTGTTGTTTTGGGGATTGTGGTCATTTTTATCTCTGTCTAGTAGGTCTTTCAACACTCTTTCTAGGGTTGGTTTGGTGGATGTGAATTTCTTCAGTTGTTCTTTGTCATGGAAGTATCTTATTTCTCCATTAAATTTGAATGACAGTTTTGCTGGGTACACCAGTCTGGGTTGAAAGTTGTTTTCTTTCAGGGCTTGAAACATTTCATTCCAATCGCATCTTGACTTGAGGATTTGTGCTGAAAAGCCTGCTGTGATTCTAATGGGTTTTCCTCGATAGGTGATGTGGTTTTTCTCTCACAGCTTTTCAAATTCTGTTTTTTTATGCTGTATGTCTGAAATCTTAATTATTATGTGTCTGGGTGTAGATTTATGTTGGTTGTGATGTTTGGCATTCTGTATGCCTCACTTATTTGCATATCAGATTTTTTCCCCATTTTTGGGAAGTTTTTGCCTATTACTTCTGTGAATATTTTACATATGTCATTTGTATTGACTCCAGTGTCTTCACTAATGCTTATTAATCTTATATTGTTGGTCTTGGCATCATCTTGAAGCTTCTGGATTGTCATGACATGCTGCTTTGTTATTTTTAAAAGTTCTATCCTTTTATGATCACTAATTGCAATCCTGTCCTCAAGGTCCAAAATCCTATCCTCAGCTTCATTTAAATGGTTTTGCATGCTTTGGATCGAATTTTTTGTTTCTTGGATGTCTCTTTTAGTTTGTTTCATGAATTCTGCTTGTTTTCTATATTTTTCATTCAAGTTTTCAATCAGTTTCTCATGTTCCTGTACTTATTCTCTATTTCTTCTTTAGCTGCATTCAGCAACTCCTTTACTAAGGTTGTCACTGCTATCTTTACCTGGGAGAGTACTTCTAAGTTGATTTCCTCTATGGCCTCACGGAGTTGTTTTTTTTAATTTCATTCACTATATTTTCAGAGATTCCTGGTGTGTTACCTTTGGAGTCCTCTAATTCATTGTCTCCTGTACTTGTACCTGTTGGACTGGAGGTTTGAGACTGCGTTCTGCCTTTTCGTTTTGCCATTTTCCGCTTTCGAGTTAGTGTTTGGTTCTTCAGACCTGTTAATGTGAACTTTTGGTAGTGTGTATCTTGGTGTCCTACTGTATGGTTGATGTTTGTCCAGTTGCTGGGAATAGGTGGGCCAGTTACCTGACTCCCTGCTGCAGGGCCTGTTGGGTGAGTCCTGTATTCTTTGTGGGCTGGCAAGCCTAGTTGTATTGATGTAGGTCAGCTTTTAGTTCCTGCTAATACTTTATATTTGGGTTATTCCAAGTCAGCAAATCTCCCTGTCTATAGTGTTTGTGTCAGCTGAGGCCCTACTGTGTCCCTATTGTGTGCCTGTGTGTCTCATAAGCCCTTTTGACTTTCTTCAAGTTGGGGAAGTCCTTTTTGGCACACTCCTCACTCTGCCTGATGTTTTCTGTGTGTAGGAAGGGGTTACCCTCACTCTTCTCAGACTTAACTAGGCCTTACAGTTAGTTGGAGGGAGCTTTACTACTGGCCCTATTTAGCTACTGTACACCTCTATTTTAGGGTCATACTCACCACACTGACTGGAGCCAGCTTAGATCTTGTTATGGTGAGGCAGTCACTTAATCTCCCTTCAGGCTAGCACAGATAGTCCGCTGTAGTCCAAGGGTCCTCTGGGCACAGAGTTCCAAGTTTGCCCTGTGCACTCTGGGATTCCACTGCTGCTGCCTGGTTGCATGCAGTCAGGGCCCAGGGTGGGTTCCGGCCAGCAGGCTGCCAAGGACTCGCTGAGCACAGTCCGGCCAGGCCCACCGGATCCCTCTAGTATGCCTTGGGGTGGTTTCAGATGCAGGGCGTGGTCTTACTGGCTGGGCACAGAGTTCCAAGCTTGCCCCATGAGTGTTGGGTTCCACCCACCACTGGAGGGAGTGCAGTCAGGGCCCAGGGTGTGTTCATGGCCAGCTGGCCACTTGGGGTTCACCAGGCACAGTCTGGTTAGGCCCACTGATCCCTCTCGCCCTCCTTGGGGTGGTTTCGGATGCAAGGTGCAGTCCCACTGCCTGGGCGCAGAGTTCCAAGCTTGCCCAGTGAGTGTTGGGTTTCCGCCCACTGCCAGAACACGTGCAGCCAGGGCCCAGGGTGGGCTCCCAGCCAGGTGGCTGCTTGGGGTTCACCAAGCACAGTCCAGCTAGGCCCACCGATCAGATCCCTCTCGCGTGCCTTGTGGTCCTGTATTCTGCTTTATAAATGGTCCTTCATACTCAGAGCTCACTATTCTAGAATGATAGATTTTAGTAACATACAACTTAGATTGAAATAACAAGGTAAAAATTCTAACCTTTCTAATTCTTACAAAGCAATAAAACCAAAAAATCATATACAAATTGAATATTCTCCAAACTATTAAGTCAATGAACGCTGAATTTGCCAGAATACATTAAATGTGACATATCCTGTGTTTTGATCAAATTTAATGATCAATTATGTCATCTAGGAATGGCTTCACATCCATGTAATAGCAAGCATGATTTTCTTCCTGATTGGACAAAAACTCTTGAGAAAAACTATTCCCTATTCCGGGACAATTTGCAGTCTCTAGAAGACTGGGTAGTTGCAAACTTTATTCTGTTTTGAAATGTTTTCATTATTTGTTTATTCCTAAGTCATATTACTGCATTCTTCTTTTCCTCTTTGTTTTGAAGGTGTTTATACCAGACAGCTTTATGGAGGACACTATCTCACAACAAAAGTACAAATTTATTGGTTCAGTCAAATGATTTCTTGTATGGATGATCCCTAATTTCTGAAAGTTTTTTATATTTCTAAGGAGCAATGAAAACAAAGCATCCTAAGTGGATCCAATAGTACATTGGGGTTGTAGAGACTTAATTTGCCTCATGTTGCCTTTTTAAATAAGCCACAAATTAATTAAATAACTACCAAACATTCTTTCTCCTAGCAAGACTTGTATTTGGTCAATGTTTTATATTAGAGGTTTTATTTTATGGTAAAGAATCATGCCAATCTTAGAGAAGAACAAGATTTTTTTAATAGGATTTCTTCATTTAGTATATCAAGGACAGTCATTTGTATCAATAGACAATCTTCTACATAATTATTATTTTTAATAGTTTCAGTATATTTTACTGAATGGAAGTACTAGACCTCAAAAATAAATCCATTAAATAGTTAAATTTTTAAATATTTTAACTAATATAAAAATTACTGTGAGGGACATAATAATAAGTAATCTTATTTAACATATATTACACATTATATTTTCCATTATAAAATTAAAGTACACAATCTTTCCAAAAAAACAATGTTCTTCCCATATTTAAAATGCCTTACAATTTTAAAGATAGCATTAGTTATCTGAGAAAAAATGAACAAAGAGAGAGACAGACAGACAGACAGAGACAGAGACAGAGACAGAGAGAAGGAGAACTCCAGGACCTTCTTGCTCCTCCAGACTTACTTCCCAGCACGCTGGCACTTTCTAGTCCAGACCCAAAGCTGTCCTGTCAGGTAATCCTCAGGTCATATCTGTCATGCTTCCTCCCACGCTACTTCTCTGCTGCTACCTCTTTTCTCACCTGCTTTATAAGCACAAGCTCCTGAGTCTGATTCCCAGTACCAACAAACCAAAACAAAGCAAAAACAAAAACAAAAACCAATCCTGTTTTCTGCCTCTTCTGCATAGCTCCTGTCCATCATTTAGTATTCCACTTAATTTTTTTGTCTTTTTGAGACAGAGTTTTGCTATGCAATTCACGCTGGTCTGAACTCATATTGTAGCCCAGGCTGGCCTCAAACTTGCAGCATTCCTTCTGCCTCAGTCTTCTCAGTGCTGGGATTACAGGTGCACATCACCATGCCTGACTTTAATATTTAACTTAAAGTAAACTTCCTGTTTGAAATCACTCTTGATCTCTTTCATACATTAAACACCTCTGTTAAAGGCAACTTCAGTCTCCTTTGTGTTTAGTGGTTGACGTACTTACTACATTTTTCTGTGTTTTTTAACATGCCTCCGCCACCATACCACAGTGTTTTGAGGGTAGGGCCTTATTCTCACTGTACACTTAGCACATTGACACAAATACGTGTACATGTGTGTGTTTTCGTGCACATGCACATATGTGTATGGACATCAATCAGATGCATACTATACTATGCTAACAGCATTTTCTAAAGTATTCCCAGGATATATTTCTAGGAGTAAAAACAATTTATGAATCATGAATATACTTCTGTTTTTAAGCATAACTATTTTGATATAGTAATTGTTTCCTCCTGCCTTTATATATTACTTTCCTTCATTTCTTCTCTTTCCTTACCTTCCTTCTCTTACTTTTTATTTGTATTGCCTAGCTTCACGCTGCTTCTAATTGTTACTTCACTGTGAATACGGCTGCTTTGGTTACTTTCCTCACTGCTGAGACAAAGCACCTGACGTCCACAGTTAAAGGAGGAAAGGTTTATTGTAGCTTACAGTTTGTAAAGGTTTCAGTTCATAGTTGTGTTATATACAGCTGAGTTAGTTAGAAATATTATAGGCAGGGTTGGGCCCTTCAAGGAGCCAGGGCAGAAAACCAAAAATCTTCCAACCTTGGAGGAGACAGACATTTACCCTGAGAGCTAGATCTCAAAACAAAAGAAAAAACAAATGCAACAACACCCTAGTATAAACATCAGGGATGATATTCTAAATAGGTATGTCCTTGAGGAAGTCAGAAGAAGCCACTAACCCAGTTCCTCACAGGAAAAGGCTCTATTCTGTGTTCCTGTCTGCTTGCTACATGACTTGTTACCCCGGATCAATTTTACCTGAGCACTTACCAATTTAATCAATTTTACCTGCACAATTACACTAGTAATCTTATTGGTTGACCTTAATTCTGTCCCGCTTCATTCCCACTTTGCGAGTTCTCACTTTTCAGCTCCTTGGACCCACCTCACCTCGTGGTTTGCTCTATGACACTTCCTAGAAAAGTCTTCGGCAACCCACTCGTGAACCCTTCTGTCTCTCCCAGACGGAAGCTTTCTTTCTCTCAGTAAATATATTCTGCTCTTAACCTCCATTGTCCCTAAAGCTCATTCTTCAAATTTAGAGAACATGAACTAGTGCTGCACGTCTCGTAGGTTGGGAATTTCTTTCCTCTATATCAGTCTACTGGCTCTAGGCATGGTAGCATGGCAGAGGGCCATCACAGAGGAGAAATAGTCCCCCGAGGCAGAGGATAGGAAGGTAGCAAAGTATCAAAGAAGCTGCAAGCAACAAGCACTGACCTCTTCCTGTCCCTTATAAATTATTCAGGCTACCCACTCTTAGGATGAGTAGTGCTCACACTTAATCTTAGCACTGCACCCTGAATCAAGCCCGGCATCACACACCCTTGATCCCAGCAGCACATACCTAGATCCAGCCATCTCTCTGCAGAGGCCCTCCTGAGATCTCATGAGACTTTGGGAGACATCTAGCTACAAGCCATAACAGTGGTTAAGGCTAATTCCACCTGAAATATCATCCATTTTTTTACTTGTTAGTTGTGTGTGTGTGTGTGTGTGTGTGTTTTAGAGAAAGCAGACAAGGATATAGAGGTGACTAAGCTGAATCAGGCAATTCTTGTTACAGAATGCATTGTATATAAAATATTTGTATTTTTTGCTTAGAAATATATCTTTACCTAGTCTTCTCAGAACTTTTGCAGAAAAAAATAGAGCATTTGGGGAGATTAAACAAAAATCTCCAATGTCAATTCTTTTTGTGTCATAATTTTGCATTCATTTACTTATCTTTTGGGTGCTTTTCAACAGTGACTTTGGAAAGAATTGCCTGTCTGTCTTCTTACAGATTCTGAGTAGTTGTTTACTGTACTGTTCCTACTTTATCTCTGTCCTGTGATATGAAGTCTTACTGTCTCAAGTACAGGAATATTGATAAGGTTCTTCTACTTCAGGAAAATTCTTATATTTGCACTATATCTATAAAGCTATGTGTCCTGCTTTACCTTCTACTTAAAATTTAAATAGATTTTAAACATCAATGGTTGTAACTTAGTAGCTGTAGTTGTTGCCTACACTGTTGAGGAAAAAGTATAATTATTTTGTTCTTTGTAATATTAGGCTGTAGAAAGAAAGAGGAATTGAAATGTCTGTATTCTTTAACTAGAAATTTTCATCAAAGGAATTATAAATGAATATTTGAAACCATTCATGAAAACAGTCAATGCCTAGTCAGAGAAAATCATCCTAAACTAAAAAAACATTTCTGTTACATGTGCTACATAGTATAATATTAAGTTGTTGACTTATTTTAATGCCTTTTATCATAGAATAGCATTGCAAACAAAAATATATATGTAAGTGGTATTTATAACATTATATAATATAAAAGCAAGTAAATATTTTATTTACTAAATAAAGCCATCTCATTAACCACTCAGATTAACAAACTTTTAAAGCTTGATAGTACCAAGTCTTCATGAAGATATAAAACATAAGAAATTTTCATGTTATTGGATACTTCAGTGGTTTTAGAATGGATGTTTAAAAATATCTACATATTTAGAAGAAACAAAAGATTTTCATTCTAACATTATAGGCCTGTAATCTCACACATGGGAGGCTGAGACAAGAAGATTGATAAATTTAAAGTTAGCCTGGACTACATAGCAAGATCTGTCTCAATAAAAAAAAGCTGATAATAACTAATAACAGCACATTGGAAATCAGGCAAAAGTTTCTTAGTAGGAAAATAGATCATTTAAAATAAATAAATCTAATATTGGTATATTATATAAAAGCTAAGATGAATGAGCTAAAACTTCATTCACTAACATGGATTTCTATCAAAACTATAAATAAATAAAAAGAGAAAAGGTTAACATTTGTATAGTTTAAAAATAAAAACAATCTTCATCATTTAAACATTCAAAGATGGATTAATAAATTAGAAGTGACATTATAGTCCAAACATAAACAATTTTGAATATAGTAATGTAAATGTCATGGAGAAACTAATACAATTTAATTACTTAGTAGGATCCCATCTCAAAAAAAAAAAAAACAGTAAAATGCGAAAAGGGATCAGGACGCTGTTCAGTGTGAAAGCACTGGATTCCTTAGGACTACAAATGAATAAATAAATAATCAAATAGAATGTCAGGAAGAGTCCAAGCAGGGACAGCCAGGAGTTGGAAGGTCAGCTGTAAAGACAGAGCTCCTACTTTTCCAAGGGTTCTTTCCAAAGTGCTGAAAGTCTCAGGAACTCCTGGGAAGTCTGGAAACAATGTTTCTCAAAAGCTACTGCCTGCTATCTCAACTGCCTCTAACACTAAAGCAGACAGTTTTGCCGGAAATCTGCTGTGATACTCCTGCCCACTGTCTGCTTAAAAGTAATCTCAGATCCTCCTGTCCTTCCCTTCTGTGGCCTTCCAGTATCACCAGAGCCCCTCTCCTCAGTGAACTAACACAGAACCATGAGGAACAAGGGACTCTGTCATTCAAGGTCCTTGGCAGTGATATGCTATTGACAACAACCTGGCCAAACAAACAAAAACATTCATAATAAATGCTTTTATAAATAAGCTTGGGAATGATAGCAGTTACGTCTGGATAGGTAGATATTTCATAGTAAAAGTACTGCAAGTGTTGGTGGAAAAATAAAATTGTGATATGATTCAATCCCCAATGCATAGATGCTAACTGACAAAATTATTTCTAATCATAAATTGACAGTCATTTGTCATCTAATTGAATTTGTTTTATCTCTTGAATTCATCAAGTTAAAGTATTCAATACATCTATGTTGTGATTAGCTATGCAGTTGTGTCCAACTCATACTCTAGGGAACACTTAGTCCCTCTGGCTTTATGAGGTTAAAGTAAAAATATAAAAAGTAAGTTGATTTCAGTGACACACATAGACTTAACAGTTGGGAGGTGAAGACAGCAGAATTCTAAGTTCAAATTCCACCTGGCAACTTGACAATTTAGCGGCATATGTCTTGAAATAAATAATGAAAAAAAGGTTGGGGATGTAGCTCATGTGAAGTCCGTGGTTTCAACTTCTAGTGTCCAATAAAAAAAAATACATAAAATTTTAAAGTTTTGTTACTTATCTACGTTTAGCATATTATGTTCTTTTCATGTAGCTCAAGGCAGTTCCTCTTCCCTCGGGGTCGTGCAGGCGAGCTAGGCATGTCCAAGCAGCAGCCTGCAACTTGAGCTACGGTCTGCAGGACTCACCAGCAGTCATTCTACGGACAGTCACAGAGATTCAGTAATTAATCCTGTACAAGGCAAATGGAAAAACAAGCATAGAGCTAACCCAACCAACGAGATGCACAGTTTGAGTGTCACTTTGGGAAGTTGTTGGTAGAAAGTAAGACCTTAAAGGTGGACGTGAATGAACAGTATGAACATTTCCTTCTACAGCTGATCAAAGGATTAAACTAATTCACACTCTCAAGTATGCTGTGTATCTGCATTTCCTTATCTCATCTTGTAGAGACATAAAAAAAGAAAGTAAGAAGAAGGAACTTTAAGGAGCAATGTGGTGCTGTGCCTGCATGTGGAAATATTGTGGTGATTCTTTTTTAATTACATTAGGATACATTTCACATATTTTATCTGAGATTAATTTTATCTAAATATTTTCCTCCCTATATCCGGTCTCCGTAATTATTATCACATCTTGGCTATATCTTGGCCTTTCACTTGGATCACTTTCTTTCAAAGGATAATGTTCAATTATTTATTACTTTAAAAAGGTTTTTTTAAGAGGTTATGCATTATTTTTTTAAATATCGACATGTTTTGGAAAGCTAAGAAGCATACAAGTAAAACGTTTATGATATAAATGTGTATTTTCATCCATTTTTCCATAAGATTTGTACTCTCAAATTTCCTCATCAGTCTGGAAGAACATAGAACAGTAAGCTATAACATAATGTTCAGAAATGAGATAATAGTAATTCTAGAACAATTGCTTTATAGTAGTGGAGTGCTCTAGCAGCCTGTGATCACAAAAGTAATAAATAAAAGTAAAACTAATATTCAAATGAAAGTGACATAATTACCAAAAGAGATTGAAAACTGGTAATCTTTAACAGAAGGAAAGAAGAATAAACTGTTTTAGTTTTGTATTAAATGGTTTCAGCTACCAATGCCACCGGAAGAGCAAGTGAATAGGACCAAAAGAGAGCAAGAGAGATTCTCTCTGTTGTCCAACATTAAGAACGTGCCAACACTAAACTGAACAAAGCAGTCACAGGAACCCTGAGGCTGGACAGTTGCCATATTTTTTTTTCAGATTATGTGGTTGTAGTTCGCAGCTAATGAGAGACAGACTGGAAAGTATCTGACTGCAGATTTTTCCTCAGCATTGACAGTCAGCATCTGGAGAGGTAAACAGGAGTAAACTAGTTCATCCAATTAAAGCCTTCCATAACATGCACAGTTCATTTAGTAATAACCGAAGTGGGATTTACAGTTTATAAAGTGTTTTCACATTAAAATACTTCTAAACACAGTGCTTGAACGTGGTTGCTCAACTAGAATATTGTACTGAACACAAAATTTAGCATGTGTGTGTTTGCTTATTTAAAGCCATGGCCTCTCCACTCCACTGAAAGCAAAACAAAAACAAATAAAAATCATAAAATCAGAAGAATCTCATAGTAAACCTGATATTTGGTAACAATAGAGAAAAAGAGTCTAGGCCCCATTGATCTAAGCAGATTGACATGAGACAAACATACTTTAAGAGTATCATCTTAAATCTGAGAAACTTGAAATTAAATTTCTTTGATCTCACAAAATTTCCCAGCTACCTCTTTCCATTTCTTTTTCTTTCTTTCTTTCTTTCTTTCTTTCTTTCTTTCTTTCTTTCTTTCTTTCTTTCTTTCTTCCTTCCTTCCTTCCTTCCTTCCTTCCTTCCTTCCTTTCTCTTTCTTTGTTTCTTTCTTTGTTTCTTTCTTTGTTTTCTTTCTTCCTTCCTTCCTTCCTTCCTTCCTTCCTTCCTTTCTCTTTCTTTCTTTCTTTCTTTCTTTCTTTCTTTCTTTCTTTCTTTCTTTCTTTCTCTTTCTTGTCTTTTTTTTTCTTTTCTTCCTTTTTTTGACAATGCCTCACTAGGTAGTCCAGGTTGGTCTTGAAGCCCAAACTGGCCTTGAACTTGTGAGGATCCTCCTGTCTTAGCCTTCCAAGTGCTGGAATTATAGATATGCACCACTATGACTATCTCCCTATATATTTCTGCTATGCTCTGCCAATAAGACAAAAGAAGATAAGCAGTAAAATAATCGCTTAACTTTCGCCATTTGCCGTGTAAGAAAATTAACTATGAATTTTCATATTCAAACTCTGTATGGAATATTCAAACACAGAAAATTTAAGATGTGACCTAAGGAAATACATTGGATAGCTCTTTTGAATTGTGGTCTTATAGTCAGAGACATCAAGAACCATTCTGACTCTGCCCACTGCAATAAAATCGCATGGTTCTCTGCAACAAAATGTTATAATCAAGGAAATTTGGGGAACTTTCAAAGTAAGATGGCTTCTGTGATTCATCCCTCGGTTCCTGGCTCCACATGCCGTCCCCCAAATTTGAAGGGCACTGATATGGTTTAACTCTGAAGCAAATGGCCAGAACAATAAGGGATTTTCTGGATATTTCAACACAAACTAGAGAGATTGGCCAGTATCTCAGAGAGAACTGTTAACATCTTCAAGGGCAATTTAAAGATTGAAGCCTGTGAATTGCAGGCTCAAAGCCAGTTCAAGTAATTTAGCAAGACCTTATTTCAAAATTAGAAAAGTAAAAAAGGCTAGTGATGTGGGGAAGTAATTTGGGGATGGAATACTTGCCTAGCAAGGCAAGACCTTGGGTTAAACTGAGTAAATTTCTGAGTTAGTTTTCCTGCTTAACTCTAGCTTTAAATTGTATCTCAGGACCTATAATCTCCCATACAATATGTAAATAAGATGAATAGTTTTTATTCATTTTTCTGTTAGTACATATTACCGTGTGCCTGTTCTAGGTATAGAAGTACAGCAGGGAAAACAAACAACGCACTGTTCTTACATTTTAATGAGTCAACAGAGCAAACAAATAATGAATGAACTCATAATTTCTCTGCATAAGGTAACACACTGAGACCATAATAGAACAGAAAATATCGGGGGGAACAGAATTAAGGTTGTCAGTTAAGGTTTCTTTGAGGAACTGAGTTGATATTTGAATTAGTTCTGACCAAGGATTTGAAGCCAGTCATACAAGAAATTGGGCAAATTTATTCCATTTAGAAGGAGCAATGAGTACAAAGACTCAAGTTAGGAATGAGGTTTGCAGTTGTATAGAAAGAGAAAGGCCAGTGTGTTTAGAGAAAATTTGGGGAGTGCAGCACAAGATAAGATTAATAAGATCAACAAATCAGGCAACACCTTGAGATTATATTGTAAGAACATAGAAAGCCATTTAAGGATTTTAAATCACTGGATATTGTACAGACAGAGGCTTGGACAGAAAAGAATAGAATCAGGGAGACCCACTGGAGCTATTGCTGTAGTTTCAAGGAGAGAAAACATTAGTTTGTTAGAGTAGGGATGAAGTCGAGAAAGGCATGGTTTTGAGACAGAGCTATACTTAGTTCTGCGATAGGTGTATCCCTCAGCCTTATCGGTATATAGCAGTAGTGACGAACGTATGGCATGTGTGTCACTACAGGCTGTGTGTATCACGGAAAGCTCCAAAAGCTTTGTCATCAGGGGAAGATGAGGTGTAGTGATGTGAGAAGATAAAAGAGAATACATGACATTCAGGTCAGATTTTAGAGTTAAAAAAAAAAAAGAAAACCTGAGTTAATTATCCCAATGGAAAAGACTTGTGGACTAAGAAGGTGAGAACTGAAAATTCTGTTTTGGATGTGTTTTTGTTTTTGTTTTGTTTTGTTTTTTGTCTTTTTGAGACAGGGTCTCACTATGAAGTTCAGGCTGTCCTTGAGCTCGCTTAGTAGCTCGGACTCATCGCAAGCTCACAATGATCCTCCTGCCTCAGCCTTCTGAGTGCTGGGAATACAGGCATGAGCCACTACGCCCAGCTCTGTATTGGATGTTTTAAGTTTGATATTTTTATTATATGCTTACTGTGGTGAATATCAATTCAGTAAATAAAAGTTTGAAATTCTGAGGAAACATTAAGATCCACAGTGGTGGCAAACTTGCTAATAGATAGTTGATATTTAAAACATGATCACAATGAGTTTGGGTAGAATGAAAACACAGAAGAAGAAATTAAACCTAAGACCAGAGCTTAAACACATGGACATTTAGAGGCAGCAAGCACATATGATAAGAAAAGAAACCAAAAAGCAGCAGCACAGACAAAACAATCAACCAACCAAACACGCCTACAGGGACCTATGATTATTAACCAATTCTGTCTCCATCTGCAAAATAAACAAGATTTCGACTCAGCGCGTCCTTTGCTCCCACCCAAATCCAAAGCCTCCTCACCCCTTGCGTGCATTGCCAGAACAGCGTTACATCTTTCACCTTTTCTGCTCAAGCAACCACGTAATCCAGTAAAACCTGAAGGCAATATTACCCCTTTGGTCAAAACCCTGCTATGTGTCCCTACGTAAAGTCCACCTCTTTCTACGTCCCCAAAGCCTCAGGCAGTTTTCATCTTTCTCCCTCATTTACCTACTTATTGATATTGGTATGTGTTTCCCACACATGATGACTGCATTTGCTGCTGAAGTATGCACATGCATGTAACACACGTTAATTGTTTTATTTCTTTCCCTGCTTTCCCCCTCTCACTCCCACTGCCATGGTTTCTTGGTCTCCTTCATTTTGCACACACTCAAAACATTATCCCTGTTTCCTATTATCTATATTTTGCTTTGCTTTTTAATTTATTTCTACTTTGGGTCTTTCATACAAGAAAAACAAAGCGACATTTAGGCTTGTGTGATTTATTTCACTTAAACTTCTGGTATCAAGGTGCATCTATTTTTCCACAAATGAATTAAATTTATCTTTCTTATATCAGAGTAGTACCCCATTGTGTGTAAATACCAACTGTGCTTTCCTTTGTTTTGCTCCCTATTTATACTCTGCTTTTCACTTATGAGAGAAGCTATCTGGTAGTTAACCTTGTGTGCCGGATTTAATTCACTTAGCAGTGTGCTTCCAGGGTTCATCCATTTTCCTACATGTAGTTCAAATTCATCCTTTTTTTTTTTTTAGAAAAAATTTATCTTGTTGTGTATAAATACCACATTTTTTTGTCAATTAGTCTTTTGATGGACTTTTAGGCTGTGCCTAAGATTTTGATATTACTAATTGTGCTACTATAAACAAAGGCATACATGTATCACTGTAATATGATATCTTTAATTCTTTCAGGAAGATATCTGGAAGGTAAATAGCTAGGCCAAATGAAATTTCTGTTTTTAATTTTAAGAGGAATTTCCAGACTGATTTCCATAATGGTTGTGCTAGTTTACATGACCACCAACAATATAAGAGATTTCCTTTTTCCCGATAGCTTTGCCAGTATTTGTTATTATTTGATTCCTTGATGTTTGCCAGTCTTACTAGAGTGAGATAGTCTCAGTGATGTTTTAATTTGCATTTCTCTAGTGGTCAGCAGGGCTGAAGATTTTTCATATATTTACTGGTTACCTGTACTTCTGTGATGTGTCTGTTTATTTCAGTTGCCAATTTTTAAAATTAGATCCTTTATTTTAGAAGATTTAACTTTTTGAGTTCCTTTTATAGTCTATGTCTTAGCTCCTTTGTCAAAGATAAGAGGGCTTAATGTTTCTGGGATTCTTTGCGTGTCCTCTGTTCTGTTCCTTTGATTCACATGTTTGGTTTTGTGCTGTGCCATGTTGTTTTTATTCCTATATCTTTGCAGTATAACTTAAAATGTGGGATTGTGATGCCCCCTGCTTTGCTCTTCTCACTCCTTAATTTTGTTATTCCGTGTCTCTTCTGGTTTTATATGAATTCTAGAACTGTTTATTCTAGATCTGTGAGGAATGTTGTAGATATTTTTATTGGGATTGCACTAAATGTCTATGTCAGTTATGGAGTATGGCCATTTTGACAATATTGGTTCTTCCTCTTTCTGATGTCTTCTTAGATCTCCATTTTTTTCAGAGTACTGTAGCCTTCTTTGTGGAAGTATTTCATTTCCTTAGTTATGTTGATTTCTGAATGTTTAAAATTTTTGATGTTACTGTGAATTGTATTGCTTTTCTAATTTCTTTACGTGTTCAGTATAGGTGTACAGAAAAGCTCTTGATTTTTGTGTGTTGATTTTGTATACTGCTACAGTGATGAATTTGGTTATTAATTCTTTGGTTATTAATTTGGTGGAATTTTGGGGGATTCAATAGAAATGCTCATGTCATCTGCAAATAATGGTAGTTTGATTTCTTCCTTTCTTGTACATATCCTTTTTATTTGTTTCTCTTGCCTGATTGCTTTGGTTAATGGAACAGCAATAGTGATAGTGGATGTTTTTGTCTTGTTTCTGTTTTTAATGTGTTCCCTATTAAATATGATGTCAGCTATTGGTTGTTCATAAATGGCTTTTATCAAATTGACATAAAATTACTCTTTACCTATTTTCTTCAAGGTTTATCATGAATGTTTCTGCATCTATTTATATCATCATTAAATTATTTTCTTTGCTTCTGTTAGTATGGCTAATTGCATTTAATGATTTGCACATGTAGAAACACCTTTTCCTCCCCTGTGATAGAAATTACTTTGTCACAACCTATGTTCCTTTTGCTGATTTGTTCCATTTCACTTGTCAGGATCTTACTGATAATTTTTGCATCATTGTTCCTTAAACAGATTGACCTGTACTTTTCTTTTTCAGTTGGGTCCTTGACTGATTTTTAGAAACATGGTGATGATGGCTTTAATAAATAAGTTTGATGTTTATCTCTTCTCTGTCCCTTACTCACGGTCCTCTGCCACACCAGGCTCATCACGATTCACCTCAGTACCACTGGGTCTCTTCCACCTGAGTGGGTTCTACTGGCTACACTCTTCCTACAATGTTCTTTCTCCATAAGTTATCACATTCTCCTTCAGAATATTTTGCTCAGATATAAGTCTTGTACTGAAGCTTTCCTTGAACATCCTGCTTAAATTGACAACCCTTTTATCAACTCTCCTTTTTCTTTTCTGTTTTCAGTTTTCTACAACATGCAGCAATATTTAATGTGCTACCTATTTTATTCATATATACATACATTAATTATATGAAAATTTCATTTTTATGTGTAAATGTTTCCAGTACATAGGTATTAAATAAATTATAGTCAAGTCAGGTATGGTAGCTTATGTCTGTGGTCCTAGAACTTGGGAGGCTGAGGCAAAAAGATGGCAAATTCACAGCCAGCATGGCCTACCCAGTGACGTCTGTTCTCAAAAATCAATAATAAATCCATAAACATCTTCGAAACCAAGAGATGAAAGTACTGTGGAAAGCAAAACTTAGTCTATTGAACACACTGAGAGATTTGTTAATATAAGTTCAATCTATTTGGCAAGATAGAAGCTACTCATAACCACGATTGGAATCATTTCATAAAAGGTGATGGCAGGAACCCAAATGCAGCTGGCTGAAAAGAAGCCAGTGGTCAAGAGAATCATTGGAACATACAAAATCTTTTTAGAAGTTTTGTTTTGAATTACAGCAGGGAGTGAAGTGGTATGTTGAGAAATATGGGGGAGTTATTTTCGTAGAAAGATCTGGACAAGAGTAGTGGGTAATGACAATGGTAGGTCTTGGTTAAATAAGCCCTTGATTGGCCAAATAGAGATGGGACTAAGAGGCTAATCTGAGGAGGACATGGGTATGGCCTCCATTGTAAATAGGGGAATGGCATCTGCACATTTATTGCTTCCTGTGAAAGTCATTACAGTTTTGTTTATGTTGTGTTTATCATACCAAATACTTAAAGAAGGCAAAAAATAATAAAATTAGGAGCAACTTAGTGTAGATATATTTTGATGCTAGTCATTTAAAATTTTGTTCACATCATTAATTCTAGGCATATTTCTTTGACAAGTTATATTTCATCCCTAAGTCTGAGTTTTGTATTGTTAAATAGCTATGCGAATATTTAACTTGGGGAGTTATAAAGCAATGTGTGTTGACTGTAACATAGCAGTTGGCACATAATATATTCTCAGCAACTGGCAGTTATTGTCAGTTATCATATTCTCATGTTTTTAAATTTTGCTTGAATTTATTATTCTCTATGAGAGTAGAGCTTATGTGAAGAATTTTTAATGAAGTGAAAATTATTGTATCCCAAACTTTAATATTAATAAAAAGGTAAAATATCAATGCCAAATACCAGACAGTTACAAAAAAGTTATGCCATCTGCAACAAACAGGAGTTGGGTTTCTTTAGTCTATTCAGAGCTTAGAGCTGGGAGTATAGCTCAAAGTATTTGCTTACCACACGTGACGCCCCGTGTTCGGCTCTGACACCCTCCCTCCAAAGTCTGTACTCAGGCATAATAGTTTCATTCCAGAAAAGTTTCAAACTATTCCAGAACAATAATTTCGAACTATTTCTAAAATAGTTCGAAGCAGAAATATTTTGGGTTTCAGTAGCATATATAATGCAAATGACTACTAAGTGTAGAGTACCTATTGGACTGAACCATTTGAAAGAAGTCTCATTGAATTTAACATTTCAGTGTTTCTCTAATTCATATTGTATCTTTGCACTCTTCATAATGATAACATCATTTACTCATCAGTTTTTCACTGCCGTGTCTTTACTCATATTCTTAGAAAAAGACTTGTGCTGAATGTGATTGCAAAAAGAGAAGCTACTATCAACCATTAGATGCTAATTAAAACAAAACATAGAAATATTTATAATTTAAAATATCCCATTCTTTACACTCTGACATCTGCAATTCTTACACAACCCTTTGATCAAATATTGGTATAGTTCTGAAGTGTGTGACGTATATTTTATTTCTGTTCTTTTCCTTATGTCTTTTTTAAATAAGAGCTTTCTGTGATTTGGCTTCCATCTGTTAGTCAACTCTATTTTCTAAACTTTAGTTTTAACCCCTGAACAGAACTTCTTGGAAAGACAAAATCAAATCTCTATTTTTAAGGAATTTAATATGGGGGGAACACAAAATCTCGTACATAAAATTTTGCATGAAAAAAATCTCAGTTTGCAACTTACAATTTATTATATCGCATTCCAAAAGAAAATACATTTATTGTTGGTGTACATGGTACTAATCCCTGAATCTCAACACCCTACAGTGATAATTCTCTAAGTCATATCTATACCTTGTAGAATGCCTGGTTCACACTAGTTTAGCCAGGAATTTTCAATTTCACTACTGAAAATTCTATAGCAAATCCTACAATCCTAGCAAATCAGGTTAATTGGTCACTCTTGGAACCTCTTTTATCTCCTAGGTTTAACTGGCTTTTGGATATCTCCACATGGCAAACCCCACAGATGTCTTACTCTTGAGAGGTCTGGAAATGATTTTTCCCTACTTTTTAAGAAATTACCTTTATGTTTGTATTCTTTCAGCAGATTCTATCCCCATCTATCCTGAGGTTCATTAGCAGATATCAGGTTTTAACTTCATTTTTTCCAACCAGTATTTCGTGTAAACAGTCAGCAAGTCCTATTCTATCCCCAGAAGACTTGAATATTCCCTCTCTAAATTCCTCATTATTATATTCCAAAATTCCCATTCATTGCATGCTAAGCCCATACTGAAATCAAGACTGTTAACTAGATTCTTTATCTCATTCTTATCTCATTTAATCTATTTCTATGCTGCCTTCAAAAAGTTTATATTTTAAATTGCTAGTATCATCGTTTAATACATGCGCTCCACTATTTCTTTTCTTTACTATTAGAATTAAGCTCACATTGTTTAGCACACGATGTGTGTTTCCTTGTTGCTTTATTCAGTCATTTTGACATGAATTTTTTAAAGATAAAAACCCATGACATTTTTTTCTATAACTTTATTCATATTTTACCACATGTAAAATCATATGAGATTTGAATACTGCTCAAACAATAGCAAACATTTCCAAAACTGAAATGAAATACTGCAATAAAACTTAACTTAGGTATGTGACTCAATTTTTATTGCCCAACTTTTTGATTCCCATTTCTCCAATTCCCTACAAAACACATGAGACACAGTCACACCAAAACTCTCTTTGGCATGTGATTATATTTACCATCACAAGATCCACGTAACACTCATTAACAGAAAATTTTCTCCTTATACTCCAAGAAAGGATATCTTTCAGAACAATCTATGTACATTCTTTAGTAACAAGAAAGGATGCTAATTACTCCTCCAACATCTTTAATCTTCTTACTCTTCATTAAGAGACACTCAGAGCATGGAATAAAGATTGTATGTCCCAGTGTCTTTGCAGCTACATTTAGCCACGTGACTGGGTTTGGTCAGGGAGGTAAGCAGATGTATAGTGTTTAGGTTCTGAGAAGTGCACACAAGAAAAAGAGTCATGCTTTCTTTTTCCTTCCCTCTCTCTGCTGTGGGGACTGTTGAAGGTATATACTAGCTGGCTTGGACTATTAAGTACAGAAAAATCAACCATTAAAAATGATAGCTGATAAATAAAATGTGATGTGTACCAACAGTGGAAAATTTCTCTCAATAAGGAAGGAAACTCTTGCAGGTGCTACAGTATGGATGAACTCCGAATGCATTGCATAGACTAATTGAAGTCATCGAGTCACAAAAGAATACATGTTGTGTGATTCCACTTATATGACATACCTAGAATAATCAAATTTACAGAGACAGTAGAATGTTGGTTTCCAGGGATCAGGAAGAGGAAAGAATGGGGAATTATATTTAACAGGAACACAGTCTTTCCTTTTTTCTTTGTTGTAATACTGGAGCTTTTCAAGATGGAAAAAAAAACTTGTGGAAAGATAATGCTGAAGATATTTATAAAAGTAGGAATATACTTGGTAACAATGACCTTTACCCTTAATAATGACTGAGGTAATAAATTTTATGTTATGAAAATTATATCATATTTTAATTATGAAAAAAGACATAATTTTGACATGCCTATGGCTGTGTGACCCCCCAAAATTCTATAATGTTCAGTCCCATTGTGGATCATTGCACATCTTTGTGTTTTAAATCAATTAAGAAATACTGAGCATCCATTTCCCTTTTTAAAGTTCATAACTAATATAATACACCAGCATATCTCTAAGTGCTTAGGAGAATAAACGATTTAGGATCGAATTTTCAGGAGTATATTCTCCATAGTATGACATTATGGTAGTGATAATACACAGTGGAAGTTGAATAGTCCTTTTTAAATATAGTTCAAAACAGAAATATTTTGGATTTCAAAGATTTCAAATTTCAGAATATTGCCAGATATCTATATGTCTCTATCTTTATCTATTTATCTATCATTATCTATTATCTATTATTTATCATCTACCTATCTTCTTGGTAATGGAATACACCAATCCTAATTTTCTCCTTAGCATCTACAACACATTAAAATTAGTTAACATTTCACTTCAACGTGCTATGGAATTATGGTTTGCAATTATTATGGACTTTTATGCAATCATCTATTTGGGATTTATATAAAAATGCATGTACATATTTTGCATGATTTTTTCTGTAGATCATCAAAGACATGCAAAAAATGTACTCTAATGGGCTTTAAAGAGTAAATTGGGAAGAGGTGATAGACAGCATATCACCCAAATACATTTTCCACACTAAGAAGCAAAGCTCTGTCAAGGCTGGCATGGGGAGATAAACTATTCATTCGCGCACAAGATGCCCTGTCCTGGGTAAGCCTAGACTTTTCATGACATTATGAGAAAACCTAAGACAAATGGCTACACACATTTCCTCCTGGTTGACACACTCAGTGTCTCAAAACATTCTGGTCTTCAACCTATATACCTATGTGGTCCTCAACCTCTATACCTACCTATTAACATAACACTCACAGAGAGACACAGAATGAGCTCAGGCCCTTTCAGTGGAAACAAACAAAGTAGATACCAAAAGGCTTAGAAAGGCCTTGGATTTTCTTTGGGTTAAAGATATTGTTAAGGATTAAAATTTAATTGAAAAAACTCAATTAAGACTTCAAAATTCACAACTAATGCAACGATTCTAATTTTGGTAAGGTCTGATGTTTGGGGTTTGGTTATAAAAACCAAACAGAAAATTTGATTAATATTCTGGCTTAAAATAGTAAAATACTAACGTTATAAAAGTTTCATAAAGAACAGGCCGACTGGAATAGATTCCATATGCTAGGAGATAAAGGATAATCGAGGGTTTCTAACAGTTTGAAATATTGTGCCAGTTGACACAAATCTTAAAGCCAAATTAACTAGATTTTACTTTCATACAATCTCATGACACTATTTTGAAATTGAGAAGCAGTTCATGTATACTTTGAGTCAGGGTAGACCTATGTTAACAACCAGCATTTGAGTTACTTTGGTAAGTTGGCCAAATAATTATGAAAAGAAATACTTTCTCAACCAAGAACTAAAGTTCCTCAAATCCTCTGGGTGCGTAACCCTCTGAGATCTCTAAGGCCTAACAGAGAAACTGATGGTATGTTCGTTGGTTGTTACTGTATAGCATCCCACTCCAAAAATCTTATATCTTAAAAAAATCATTTTACTTCAAAAGTTTGTATTTTATTAATTTAGGTGGGGTTCAATATTGCAACTTTTTTGCTGAGTTAGGCTGCTATCTGCAAGCTAGGTTACTTGGTGGGTCCGCTCAGAGCCGGAAGATCTCACCTGGACGATCTCCGCTTCTGTGGTCTCCGATCACCCAGCAGACAAACTTGGGGTCTCGGTGGAATCCAGAGCTCAGGATAATGAGTACATGTCCTACAAGTAAAAGATAAAGCCAACTGCAGTTGAAACTATACCAACAATATTTCTATTTCTTAATCCTTTACTTTTCTTTTCATTTGTAGATAGAGTATTGAACCTTTCTAAAACCGATTAGCATTAAAGTATACCGTGTCCCCCAGTATTTCCAATCAGATCTTATACTTCCACCTCCTCCCATTTCAAATTGTTTCGATTCCACATCTGTTTCTTTGTATAGAAGATGCAAGAAGAATGAATTCCCAAACTTTCAATCAGATAAATAGCTATTTAAGATGCTTTTAGAGATTTATTTGTATATCCCATCTTGATCTTATTCTCATAACCCTCCCACATATTTAACTCAAGATTGTACATATACACATAAAATCTAGTCTTTTAAAAAACCAAGAACTCTTTCATTAGTTACAAATAAGAAACTGAACAGAGATTTTACAGAGAAAGATAAATGTTAACTGGAGCTTTTACTCAGGATTGAGAATTGCAGTTCTGACGCAAACACCTCCTTTTGTTTGTAATAAAGTGTATAAAATGGGCATTCTTCGGTGAATGCGCCCTTCCCACATAGTGATTTCCATCAATGTATAATTAAAAGTGGATTTCCTTTTCCTTTTTGGTGGGAGGAAGGGAGGGGCTGGTAAACCTGGTTAAAGAAGGGAGAACAAAGAGAACTTTCATGAGTTCCTCTGCAAACAGTCTATCAGTTACAATTCATAGTGTTCGAATAGCTGCACCATTCTAAAGAAGTTCTGGAATAAAAAAAGTCAAGCAGGGGGTCCAAGGAAAATTCAACCCGCATGCCAACTAACGGAAAGAAAGAAAAAGGCAGGGGGAAAAACCCTATCTTTTGTTGTAAAAAGAACTAATGAAGCTGCTGTTAGAACTGTCCACAGTGACACAACAAGGCTGTACACCCACACACATTGTTCAAGTGCCAGTCATCCCCTATAATGGGAAAAGGAAACGCTGCGATTTCAAGGAGGTGGTGGCACACACTGTTTTCAACTTTAGAAATCTCACGGAGGGCACACTTTGGCCCGCGTTAACCTCCAGAAGTGAGCGCAAAAACGCATAAGGTTATCTACTTTCCTCTTAAAGGAGAGATGGGCTGGTGGGGGGTAAAATCCCACTGTCATTATAAATTGCTAATTAAATAATTATCAATTAGTTGGGTAGACAGAACTCATTCCAGTGTATTCCTTAGGGAGCTGTCGATAAAGAAAAACAGCAATTTTGATTTTTTTTCCCCTTTACAATATTCTTGCCCGGAGGGGCAAAATAGAGATAATATATGATATATACTATTTTAGATGTTTAACATAGGCTATTATGCATTAGTAATCAAACAATACAAATTATAGCAAGCAAACATGAAATTCCACTATTCTAGGTGTATGGTATTAATTTCAATGTAAATAATTGACTAGGTCATTTTCCAATGAGTAAGCCAATATAGCATTTCCAATTTCCAATTTCTTTATAATATCGTGCAGAAAATATTTTAGGAGACAAAAAATATCAATCAGTAATGTTTTAAATCAGACGACACTGGTTACAGTTTTATTCACAAAATTGTTTTATTAAAACTGGTACATACATTCACTAACACTACTTAGATAATTTAAAATCTGATATTTCAAGAAGCAATTAGGAGCAAACATTTAAAAATTAAGAAGCACAGACTATCTATTCATAGATATATGTGTATAAAGTATAGATTATATAAATTTATCAACTGATACTTTATACTCATATATATGTTTATCGTAAATTCATGTTTTTTTAACACTTAATTGTAAGTTAGGATTCCCAGATTTTATTAGTGATAAAATAATTGTTCAGTTGTCAGGACACAAGAGTTTTTCCAAGCCCATATCAGGGCTCTGTGCATAAATAAAATCCAAAGAACATGAGATCTGGACAGATGAAAATTGAATTCCTAAAGAATCCAGTGTCATTTAAATATGAATGGATTTCTAGCAGCATGATTATATATGTAGACAGTTTCTGCATTTCCAGAAAAATATGAAGCTCTGAACCTCTCCAGTTATCTCCCTTTTTAGGCATGAATTTGGAAAGGTTTTAAGTTCAGTTAAAAATTTAAAAAGTTCAGTGGAAATTTTAGGAAAACTACTAATGCATAAAATGCATTTGTTTCTTAGTGGGAAAATCCACTTTTCTTCTTTCTAAGGCATTTTCTAAATCTGCATAAAGTTCAATTTTGTTACAAAGATAATAACAGTATTTTAAGGTTTGACTGTATGACCAATTGCTTATACGTGACAGGCACCTTGATTACACAAATCCAGCATTCTTCTTTACATTGAGTTAATTTCTTTACAGCAGATGTCTCTCAAAATGTGTCTGTGCTATGAACTTGATGCCCTAGTAGACCATAGTTTATTTGGGGTGACTTAGAATCCATTGACATCTCAAAATTGTAAAAGAGTTTCATTATGGCAAGGTCCTTAATTTGATTTACTTTAAGGAATACTTAATGGTTAAAGGTCCTTGCCATGTTGCTTTATTGAATTCCTGTTCATGGTTTAGGATTGATCCACTTCAGCAGGAAGTAGTTTTCCAGGGAAGCCCAGCAGGACTCCAAATCAATAAGGTTAACAGAGGCAGGGCCATACAGTCAGAGGTGATATGGGTGGCATAGCTGATGCCAATGAAGACAAGTTCTGATGTCACTTTTATGCTAGCAACAGTGTTAGTCTGTTCACCTAGTTGTGTTAACAAGACTGAAGGTCCCACTAGTCTGAATTGTTTTAAAGAAAGCTATTCTTGTTTTTTAAACATTTCTTTAAATTAGTAGGCTCCATGAATTCTGAAATATCATTTAGTTCCCTGCTATATTAGACAATAGTGTTCAAATCTTTTGTGTTTTAATAGCAATAGATTGTGACCATGAAATTGTAGCCCCCAAAACTAGAAGTCATTTTTTTTTCTGGAAAAAAAGTTTCCTTTGTAGAGGGAACTGCCTGTAAAGAGGGGATGAGTAAATAACAAAATCTCAACGAGGCAGGAACTCAACCTAGAAAACAGTGTTTAATAGTCTTTATAAAGCAACATGCAATATAAGCTACTTAAGGAGAGAATGAATAGTCAAGTGTTATCCCTACTGTAGACTAATAATTTGTCTTGTTTTTAAGAAGTCAGTAAAAGGCTGGCAATCCCTTCCAAAGTCTATGAGAAACAGCCACTTACAGACATCCTATAGGGCTTAGTGACTCCAAAGAATATAGACTAATTTCTCCCAATATTTCATATCAATAAGTATATAAGCAGATAAATATAACAAATATTAAGTAGTGATTTGTAAAATTTGCTCATTATATTTGTAAGTTAAAAAAACTTTACCATGATATATTCACTATTTCTATATGTTTGACTATTTCCTACTTTTATGAACTCTTAAAATTTATTTTTAAAAGAATACATATAACCCAATATTAAATCTAAAGTCTTTAGTACTCCAAGGATTACCTCCACAAAATCTATGATGTTCATACATCTATGTTAGATGTGTACAGCCGTATGTTTCCCTAACACTGGCTGATTTCTCATATTCTCAAAATAAATATTTATATGGAAAACTTGGAAACACCAAATGTAATCATTAGGATCTTGACAAATCTTATGCCTGTGGAAACAGAATGAACAATAGCAAAGTAGAATTGTGGATTGAATTATGGTACTTTTTATGATCGCCCATATTTTTAAACCTGTAAAATAGTAAAGACATTTTTAGTTAGCTTGCAAATGCTTCACATCTGGAGAAAACAAGATTTTTAAAAATTGTACCAGGAAATTTCCTTGGTATTTGAGTTACAATCAGTCAGCATTGATCATTTAGCCCTCTCTTTTATGATGAGGCTGTTAATGACTTTGGTGTTGCTGCTGATGTAATGTGTGTGAAATAACAAAAACATGTCCCATTAATCTGTTTGTTTTTGTGCCAAATATATACATGAGTTTACATAGCTGCCTTCTAGCACCAACCAATAAAAACTCCAAAGCAAACTGCCTTCTAGTAGCAACCAGTAAAAACTTATGATCATTTAACTAAGCTAAAAGCAGAATTTCTTTAATATTAATTTAACTTTCTAGTATTTATCTTCAAATGCTCCTACCCAAGCCTGTGCTGAAACTGAAATTGTGTGCTACAGCTAAATACCCTTCCTTTTTTAAAGGGTCTCTTTCACTTATCTTCCATGAGGAAAGCAGGTCTTTTGCCAGTTATGCATTTTTAAAATCATGCCTAATTTGAGTAAATTAACATCATTTGCCTTCAAAAATTAATTCTAAAAAAGAATGATGTCTAGGAAAGCAATTTAACTATTTTATAAGAAGAGAGAAGCAAAAAATCCTTTTCATTCATAGGATAGCTCAGTTAATAGTATGTGCTTTTATATAAAATTTGTGGGTTGCTTTAATTTCAAAACATATTGTTTCACTTAATAAAGGAGACAAAAGAAACTTTGAACTGGCATCTCCAGTTTGTTATCTAGGAATGTTTTGGCTTCTCAAATGTGAGAACATGATTGTTTTTATTTCCAGGAGGAGATAATAACAATGAAGCAATAAAAAAGAGTCAAGGCAGCTTGCATAGCACAGGAAGTTCACAGCCAGAGACTTAATTTCTCACACAATGTACTGTGCAATGGGCCCATTAACATAGATGAATAGGCTCTTTAAAAGTTTTTTTTCTTTCCTCTTCTTCTTCCAGATATGCAGCTGCTGCTGAATGGTGATATGTTAATAAGGTACACACTTGCCTATTCTTCAGGTATTCTTCTGGCATTCTCTACCTAGGTAATCTCTGTGTAGGAAAAGCTATTAGGGGCTGTATCTGCTACCACACCTTCAATTATATTAACACCTGCACTGATAATCCACCTAAGGTACACTAGTAGGGGGCCTGTGGCCTTAGTCCACCCCTTTCTCCCTACAACGTTACATCTGGTGGGGTGGTGGAGAGAGAAACAGAAGGCAAAAAAGGAAAGTCACTTTTATTACACATCAGTGGGAACCTTCTGAAAAAGCTTTCATGCCTAGGAAATTGTTATTTCTTCAAACAGCTGACAGACAGCCTGCAGAGGAAACTCTTAATGGAAACCCAGCTCTGCATTGTTATGCATGGCCCTCGTGTAGATTCAGGGGGGTGGATTAAGTTGGCTTCCAAAGGCTCTATTGTGTGTAGCATTAATTTACAGGGCTCTTGATATTCGAGTTTGAAGATTTACCACTTCAGTGTTTACTTAGATGAACTGCATCCTACATTTGTTTATTTCCGTCTGCAGTCTCTTATTTCCCAATAAATGTTACATTTATATTTGGTACCAGCAAGAATGTTGTTATAAATCTGAAAGAAATAATTACACATATTTACATTCATTTATATTGAAATGTTGATCCTGGTTCTCCAGAGTAACCCTCCACTGTTGTGTCTTTTGAAGACTAAATAAATACATTTTTCAAGATTATGCTTACATTCTAGATAAACAGAAGCATGCAGATAATATAGTTTGGAATGAATCTTTAATTGTACCCTATTCCAAAATGATAACTTTCTATTATACTACCATAGTTTTCCCTTGTTTTTTTTTTATATAGCTGTATTATAAATACATGGTCTGCAAAAACTTACTCCTTTCATTTCTAGAGGAATAAACCACTATAAGGTTGTTCATCACTTTCTTTGGTTACTGTTTGAATGGTTACTTGTAAAGAGTCCGTCTCAACTTTCCAATCATGTATTTTTAAAAACGTTTTTAAACTGTTATTCACGAACAGCTCTGTGTGGTGTTTTAGATATAGGAACTCTTCAAAAGTCTCATCTTCCAAGGTTAAATTGTAAACTTTCATTCAGAAATTTTTCAGCACACTATTAACCCCACATTCCCCGCCTCTTCGTCCCTGGATTGTATAGGTCAGTGCTAACATGAATTTAAAATTCAATATGAATGGCTGAGAAGGAAAAAGGGGGGGGGCACAGTCATTGGAACCAACTCTGGTGTTAATCTGGATTTAGGGGCTTAATTGAATAGAAGTACATTATGCTTGAACAACTGAAGTTTCTATTATTTGGAAGCCTTTTTAAACATAGAAAACAACACCAAAGAATGTTGAATTTTTTATTGTGCATTTTCTTCTTTTGGTTAGTATTTTTAGTTAAGTTATAACTAACTTAAAATGTGGCTACTTGTGGAATTATTCATGTTAGCCTTTATATTTATAGGTCTTGTGTTAGGTAGAGATAAAAAATTTTCTTAGACATTAGAGCCTGAGATTCCAAGAGACCTTGGGTTGGTCTCTAAACCTCATTTGGACCTTATTTTTCCATCTGTTAAAATTAGAATGATATTCTGATTTCTAGTCCTAGCAGTAAAATTCTAAGAATCTTTAAACATGCTGCTAGTACTTTCTTAAAGATCTTCCAATAAAATAACTCCCGATACCCCTGGATATCCAGTAGGTCCAACAATCACATTCACCAATCTTTATATAATTACAAATTATAATTCACAGTAGTGAAATGTTATAGCAAACTGTCAATATCTGTTTGCTCTTAAATTAGTGAGTAATTGTGAAAGGTACATCTTACTACCATTGAATTATTTTTATTTTCATTGTGCAGTTTTCCTTGTTGTCTTTCTGTATCTGTAAGGCAATTCATTCTAAAGTAGGATTTAATTTACTGATTTAGCAAATTTTTTTGAGGACCTATCATCTGCATGCATTGCAGTGAGCATGTAGAATCCAGAATCCATATAGATAGATTGGTAGACAGACAGATAGACAGATAGATACATAAATAGATACATTTGCTCATGTTTATGGTTTTGCTCATGGATAACTGTGCTGGTGGCAGTGCCTATCCCACTATAGATGAGTAATAAGTGTTTATTGATTGCATAGAAATTATATGGATAGATGGATAGATAGATGAATGAGTGGATGGATGGATGGATGGATAAATGAAGAATTCCCTTAATGTATTTATGGTTTGCATTAGGCAGTTAAGATGTATGAATATAGTTCAGTTAATTATACTAGTAATAAGGTATTGAAAATCTACTACATGCCAAGATTGGCTCAGGAAATTTCTATTAGAGAAATAAAATACCAGACAAAATAAGTATGGAGATACCTATTACCTGGTTTGTAGTATTAAATAGCTCTCATTAGAGATACATTCCAAATGTTACATATGATGAACATCTGCTCATGTCTGCTTCCTTTAGTAGAGACATAGTCTTCATCTTAAAGTTGTTATGGGAATTGTACATAATAAAATTGTTATAATGTGAGGAGAAGAACACCATCAAAGAAAATATTAAGACTTCAAATGCTCCACACAAACTGCATAAAAGGCCTCTGCAGCACAGTCCATTTTGCCAAAAGAAGGAAAGAGAAATCAATTTTTAGTTACTACTCAGATAATAGTGATAATTATAGTGGAGATAACAGTTTTCTTTTCATACTGGCCTTATTAAATACCAAATTTTGTCTTCAAAGTTTTATATTTATTATTCAGTTAAAATTTGCTTCTATACCTATAACTAGGCATTATCTTCTCCATTTTTCAGAGGAAGCAACAGGTTAAGAAAGATAAATTTGTTTCAGTCAGAAATGTGGCCAATGATAGGACTGAAATGCAAAGTCCAGTCTTCCTTGTACCCAAGTATCTCCTCTTACTCACTTCATTACTTCTATCCTGTCCTTGCAGACAAAGCTGTCTAGCCATTTTAGCTTTGCTGATGGCCAACCTGTTCTTCTGTAGTTTCTGAGGTGACTACTGGGTACAAGTATTTGTTGTAGTTTAATATAAGAAGAGTTTTCAGAAGTGTAATCCATCAAAGGGAATTTGATTAATCTCTTGACCAAACTCTAGAAATGCAACTTTTTTCATGGAAATAGCTGTAGTAATTTTAGAAACTTCTAATAGGATACCAGATAGAAACATCTACTTCTTAAAAGTAAATATGAGTATGCCATTATAAAAATCAGATGAACAAAGTATTAGTCAGTAAAAAGTGGGTATATGGAACTTGCCAAGTGACCTGTTTAGCGAATGACATTTCAATGCTATCATGATAGCCAAAAGTATGGGAATTTCTAAATCTGAAGTAGGAACATAAGAAAACATTTAATATATTTATGCTCCCAAAAGGCAAATATAATACAGTGAGGGAAGAATGAGGAAAAGCAGCTGTAAGCATAACAGGATTACATGGCTGATCTACTACTTTGACAAATATAAAATCATATTTGATCCCTGATGTCATCACTGGAGAGCCCACTATAATTCTGTGGGGTTTGTAGGCAACCTGCCTCTTCATGCTTCTAGCGTTGCCAGTTTTTGTTGATTATATTAGTAGGAACTTACCATAGAGATGTTTACAACTATGACAACAGGAGCAGACTGATAAGCATAAAAAAATGGACTTATTTTGAGTAAAAACAATTCAAGATAATAACTAAAGTATAGAGTTTCTTTCAAAGTACAAAAAATTAACACTTAAATGTCATCAAAAGGAAGGTATTGAAAATAATTTTTATTTAATCTGTTCAGATAGAACAGTGTACTATCCATACAAATAATGCAGTCTCTCTCTCTCTCTCTCTCTCTCTCTCTCTCTGTTTCTCTCTCTCTCTCTCCTCTCTCTCCTCTCTCTCTCCTCTCTCTCTCTCTCTCTCTCTCTCTCTCTCTCTCACTCTTCCTTTCTGTGCTGGGCATCAATCTCACAGCCTCACATATGGTGGACAAAGTGTTCTACCACTGAACTAGAGTCCATACAGTCTTTCAAAATCTAAAAATTTTGATTTTTTGACCTTAATGTGTTTTTGTTAAAAAAGAGTGATTTGATGCCAGGTGACTTTGAGAGCAAATCATGCTACCACAGTTACTATGTAGTTTTAAGGCAATACCTTAATCATTAGACTTCTGTCATCCATTGTGTCATATACTGTGTTATCCTGCAGAGAAATAGAATGATAGCTTTCAGCGCTGTACTCAGAGTTCAATAAAATATATAGGAAACAGTGAACACGGTACTTATTCTAAGTTTTGAAGGAATGGTGTCACATTTTAATAATGAACAGATGCCTAAGAAATCAAGACACTGGTAGAAGAATTAAAAAGAACATTGTTGGCAATGCAAAGGGTAATGCAATAGATGAAAAGTTAATTTAAAATGGACTGAACCAAGAAAGAAAGTGAGTCAAAAGGCTAAAATATTAAAAAGACAAGTACTCTCAGCAGAAAAAAAAATCATGTAACACTATTTTGACTTTTGGAATTATGTTTTCATAAGTAAACAAAATACCTCAATAGAAGGAAAAATAAACAATAATATAAAGCCCTAGGGGAATGAAACAAAAACAAATTAGATTAAGTATGGAACTTTTGTCAAAGAGTGGTTGAACAATACACAGAGAACAATGTGATAAAACAAAAACCCTGGGAAGTCTTGAGGAAAAGACAATAGAAAAACAAAGAGACATGGGAAAGACAGAAAAAAAAAAAGCAAACACAAATATACAATAAAGCCTTGATGGGAGCATGTTTTTTTCAAATCAGTAGAACACACACAACTGTGCTTTTAATTCCGACAGTACAAAGATATATCTGAATGGAGAAAAGAATATAAGCGTTAAAAAGCAATGATTTTTAAAATTCTTAAGTTAAAATGGTTTTTTTATTTTTAAAGCATGATTGTGTGTATGTGTTTTCAAATGCAAAGAATTTTGGAGTTTTGACATGGCAATGACAGAAATGAGAAATTTCATTGCATATTGACCCAATCAGTGGAGATAAATTTTGCAAACTGCGATTGTTCCGAGAAATACACTAGTGATCTTATCAAGTAAAAACATTCACAAGCATCATTTTGCAGACAGTAACACAATGTTCCCATCCACACATCAAGTTACCTAAAATTTTGGGGGGATCAATTCCTTGCCTCTTGCATAACAAAGTACCACATATATACCTACTGCAAATTTTAGCACAAATAGACTTGGTGCTGTTTACATGTCACTGCACTGGAGTACCTATGGCTCACTATCTTACTTCGCTATGCTTTTTTAAATTTTGTTTTCTGATTTCTTCAATTCAAAAATATCATCCTATTGTGTTTCTTAATTTCTACATAGCCCCGGGCTTGGGGGTTCCTCTCATTAATAAAGATCTCCCCAACAAACTGATTCTGTGCATCCTTAACACTGAGGCCCCTCGCCTGCAGCTGGAGGCAGCTCTCTGCTCAGCCTGCAGTGCGGAGTGACACAGGCAGGCGACATCGTCACTAAGCATCAACTTCTCTTACATGGAGGAGGCAGAGAGTGAAAACCATTCGGAACCGCGACAAGGCACGAGAGAGGCAAAGGTAATCCTTCCATTTCTATATACAATTTTTGTAAAAATCAAATAAAGCCATCTGAAAGAGACAAATGAGTAAAGGGGTGAGGAAAGGGCAGGAAATTTTGTGTTAAAATTGATAAGCTAGAAAAATGTTCACTAAGCAGTTAAGAAATAAAGTGCAAACACAGAAAGGGAGGAGCTTCTATGATATAGATATTAGATCTCTGCATACCTATACTGTATGTATGTTTAAATTAAAGTCTCATGCTAAATGAATGAAATATATTTAGCATATGTAAAAGGTTGTGCTGGTGAAGATTACATAAGAAGTAAGCTGCAGTCTAATATGTAGAAGTAGAGGAAGGAGTTATTGTCTTACTGGAATCTCCAAGTTTGGAAGGATTTTAGAGATTACCTGGGATGAATGGTCACATCTAATACTTCTCTTTCTTTAAAGGGGTAGCTGCAAAGTTTTGGACAAGACCTCTGCAGGCAACTGGAAGCACAGTGTACCCAGGTGGTGGGTCTCGTCTGTGGCAATATATTTTTTTGTCTGTCCAATTGAATATGGCTATAAAGGGAATAAAACCCCATGTAATCTCCAGCAGTGACAATTTAATCAGTTATATAGGGGGTGGGGGTGGGAATGCCTTCATTAATATTTGCATATTTGATTTTTTGCAAAGGGGAATAGAAGTTGTGTTTGCTATTGCTTTACATTCGGTTTTAGTATCTAATCTTGTTATGAGCAAATTTTTGTAGGGGTAAGTAGGTATTATGGAGTCAAACAGGTTTAAAAGAAAAAAATAGATCCCATTTCTGAAATTAAGCACTTGATGCTTCATGCTTTGTGTAACATTTTCTCCCCTCAGAGACTATATATACCAAATATGGCTTTCAAGCACCCAGCTTTGCACATGATTCTTCTGCTGTCAGTATTCAGATATCCACCCTGAAAATGAAGGCAACTGTTTGGGGAACAATGCAAAGGATGACAAATATACCCTGATATGGACTGCTCATTTATTAATATTTTTTAAAATGGTAAATCTTACTAACTACGTTTGTTTCTGAGGAAGGGGGTTTTTGAAATGGTTTATATACACAGTAGTCAATTCTTATGAGGTTATATGGGAGCGTATAATTAAATTGATAAAACTGAATTGTTTGTAAAATTGACAAATGATATTATTGCTTTTAACGTAATTAGAGATTATGAGATAGACTTTAAGATAAATAAGAAGCAAATAATGTAAATTTGTCATCAATTACTCATGTTTTTCTCATGAGTATATTGAAAAACTCTTCAAAATGGTGTTGGGTTTGAATTACTGGAACATGGAGTGCTGTGTATGCATCAATGCATGTTAGCCTTCACTTGTGAAAGCCCCAAAAGTATACTGGATAATTAAAAAATATAAGGATAGTACCTACTTGATAAATGAGTCAGAATTTCCTGCTAAACATTAAATGAAATCTGAAGCCAACTTTTCATCAGAGGGAAAAAAAAGCATAATTATTTTAATTATATGCAGTTTCATAAAATAAGAAAAATGTAAGCAAAAGTTTTGAAAAATTTTATGGTAATTTAGTTATATATATTCATACTCATATATGTATGTATATATGTATACTTGCCCATATATATGTGTATTAATAATAAATGTGTATGTGTGTACATATATAAATATATGTATATTTAAATATGGCCTAAACATTGCTAACAAAATTCAGTGAGAAATGACGAAAATTTGGAATTATGAAAGGATAAGAAAGACATTTTATTCAAGCCAATGCAAACTTCTTTTTAATTTTTGTCCATGAAAAGTATGTCAGAAGCAGTACATAGACATCACTAGATGACAAGTATTAAATCCTTTGGGAGCGAGCACAGATTAGCATTAAATTGAAGCACATAATATGTCAAGTTCTGAGTATGTTCTTGTTGACTCAAACCTGAATCTGATGATGAACCTTTTAGAAAGGTTGCATATACATGAATATGTGATCCAGTGATTGCATATTCAAATTAACCCAGGTTCTTTTAATATGATCTGCTGATTGAATGATTTCCCACACATTGCAGCTCCTCAGAAAAATATGCTGATGCCTCAGCATGTCTGCTTAAGGTCTAGCAGGTTCTCAATATGCCAAGGAATGCCAGAGCATGGAAACTCTGCTCTACCTAAACACATAGCTAAGCTTTAATCAAAATGACTAGGTCCACACTAAAGCAATTAATCATATGATTGCTTTTACTGGAGTCCAAATTCATAAGTATCTTTCCTCAGGCAAACAGATCATACTAGATCTAGACAATGATACCAGTGGGTTGAATTACCTTAGAATTAAGGACATGTCTTCAAATATAGAGTCACAAATGCAGACCAGGAACCCATTTTATTAGAGGTTGTCTTTTCAGAACTGATACTTTAAATTTAAGGTGACATAACTATTCCCTTAAAAATTAAAAGCGGAAAGTGTGACGATGAATGTGAAGACAATTTTCAAATGATACCTAGTTTTAGTTGGGTGTTTTTGATCGGGAGTGTTTGCTTAACATTTTCTTCTTTCAAAGATGATGACCCTGGATTGTACTAGTTCACAAATCTCAAAATATAACTGATGTGGAAAATTTAAGAGACAAAAATGCTAAGGAATGCAGTTTGCAATTGAATAGGCTACTTTAGTAAAATGTATATGTGTGCAGACAGATACAGACATGTGTAGATATGTGTATGTTTGTAAACTTACTAAAACCACAATATCACTAGTCATTGCTGGATCTGATAATATATCAAATATGAACTTAAAGTTTTCTAACATTTCTTAGTTCCTCTTGGGAAGTTTCTGCTGGCATTAAATATCATTTTTGGTTAGCATCCATTAAACTTATTTCTTCAAAAGTAAATTGTTTAAGAGGGTTTTTTTTGGGGTTTTCCAGATATAAAACTGGGTATGAATGAAGATCTGAGCAACACATTTTCTATTAGATTTGTCTTTTTCTAAAAATTTTCCACATTATCCTGATTATCCTAATTATTTTTCACATGCAATTTAAATGCACTAGACAAAGGTCACATCCTCTTAAAATGCTAAGACATGCATGCTTTCAATATGGATAGTTCAGAAATTTGGACTGCCATGAAAACCTTGTGGAAATCATGAGATTGACTCCCATACATATTTCCATGGTTCAGAATTTAGCAATTGTATCATAAAGAAATTATACTTATGATATTTTAGACTTAATAATATTGGGATCTTCTAAAATAAAAGGAATCAATCAGTTACTCTGGAGATTTTCTTTAAAATTATTAGACCGATTCTTTTTGAATCACAGAACATGTCCAACAAATTCAGCCAAAACTTTCTTCTGGGTTCAGTTTTTAAGCACGAAAATACAGTCTTTGCTTATGTTCAAATATTTAGATGCATGCCAAAGCGTTTATCAAGTGACTTGGCAAGTTGTGCCCCAATCAAAGTTCACGAGCTACCTGACTCTTCACGTTTAAAGCAGAAAGTTTCAATAATCTTGAGCTCTAAAGGGTCGTTTGGGCATAGGAAGTAAAGAATGTGAGGAGAAAGATACCTAGGAAACCAAATTTTCTCACCTTTACTGAGACAGCAAACCTGATAGAGACTAGAACACATTCGGCCTTGTGTATCAAGTAATTTATCCATTTGTTTCTATTCATAAAGAAAGATGGACTCATAAATGAATCTTAAGCTAATAGCTACGAAAAAAAAATTTTGGTAATATGTATTATACTAGCAACATGTTCAAAGACTGATTAACTGGTGCATGTGCCTCTCCTGTCCGCCCAGTTGCTGCAGGTTGGAGAAGAGGCTGCCTCCCTACAGCCCTGGAATCACAGCTTACTCCTTTCTCTCCTCTTGTCTATTCTTGGCTGTGGATTCCCCTGTGCTCTTTGTGCACTTTAAGTTTAATTTTGCATTTAAAAACTCAATTGGCTCATCTGTTAAGCATTAAGTAGCTCCCTTTTGAGCCACAGGGGGAGCCCTGGGAAAACCCACAGCTGCTGGAACATGGAAAATGGGTTTAAAAAAACAAAACCATTTTGGAACTTTAAAGCATTTTAGCAGCCGTGGATCTCCCAATCCTTACCCCCCAAATGGTTCATCTGTTTAACTTTTATCTGGTATTGGAAAACACAAACCGGAGCATTAAATAGCCCTCAAATGACTTTTTGTTTAATACAAAATGAAAGTAAAAGCAAAGCAAGCCATGTGGGAAGATCTCTGTAAGAGCTGTGGCCTGAAAAACCTACAAGCCTCCCTCCAGTCACAGAAGCAGTCCTGAACTCCAGGAGTGACTGCTGCAACTACAGCTTCCAATGCCGCTCATGAAGTACTCCCTCCCTCGGCCTTTCCAAAACAGACTAGGAAATTCAAAGCAAATGCCAGCTAACAAAGTGAGAATGAAAATGATGGAAAAGATAACAGGCTGGGGATATTGGTAAAATGCTCCATCTAGGTTTTAAATTTTGTAATGAACTGCCATTGACTGAAAACTCATGTTTGATTACAGTTTGATAGGCTCTAGATAAACTTAAATTACTCCTTTTTTCTGTTTCCCAAATATTCTCTTAACTGGCCTGAAGCCTCCCTGTCATAGGATGCAAGTCTCACCGTTGGGTACCAATTCCTTAAATCATGCTCAGACACTACTGTTAGAATAAAAAGCTGTGGCAACTATATGGCAGTTACTCACTATTAATACCTGTTAGTGACAAAAGTATCTCATAAAAAAATGTAATAACACTGAGTAAATAAGGAGATGAAAAAGTGATGTTTGAATCTTGGGACATTGCTGAAAGGAGATTCTTGGGCTTGACTGGAGTTTACCATGAGAAACTCAATGTAGTCAAGGAATGCAGGTGTACACACTGGAACGAGGACACAGTGGACACCTTAGGACTGAGATCTCCCTAAGGCTTAACCCGGCTATGGATAGGAAAGGGAAATCCGTGTGGTTGCACAGGAATATTAAGGAAGCATTTAGAAAGTCATAAAAAAAATTCCTCACTTTATTGAGTGAATCTAGGCCTGATGAGACTCACACAATTCACCTTTTTAAAAAAATCTGTAGGGACTGTTACAGGATTGTCCAAATTAGATGAACAAAAGAGGTTTAGCATAGTCAATATCATTCATTTTACTGATCAATATCAGATTCAGGTATATAAATAATAACTCCTGATTTCAGCCAAAATTTATTGGGCATATTTTCTTTGAAATGTCAGATATCAGGGTAGGTACATGATGGTTAGATTCCAAAGTTGTTCATGGAAATGTTTATACACATTTAAAAATAGATACTATATTTTGAAAGCCCTCAATTTCAATACTATTCTTTCTCATTCTTACTCATTTTTTTGTTTCCTTCTGTTTCTGGTGTATAACGTGTAATAGACAAACAAAATTGGAAAACAAACTTATTGTGGAGAAATTATTAACATAGTATACCCTTAACCCAGATACATATACTGGAAAATTTTAAAATTATGAAGAATTCATACTGCATCATTTTAATTTTAAGTATCAGAAAATATATGATTTTCCTTATTGTCAAATACAAATGGTAAAGTTTCAAACCAAGATAGAGATTAATCATAAACATATACCTGTATGCATATTGAAAAGCTTAGCGTTTTTTGTGTATTGTGCTAAAATGCTTTTAATGGGGAGAGAACAAATTTTCATTGAATATCTGCTATACACTAGGTACAGTGCTAGTTGCTGAATACATAATTTTGCATTTCGAGGGATAATATAAGAGAACTATTTAAGCATAGTTTACTTGCAAATATTCAACTTTATCTACTTTGTTCACTTTCCTTGAGCTATGACTGCTGTTCCAAATTTGGAGAAAGAATGATCAAGACTCATACACTGATCAAAGACCTTCACTATTATGCCAAACAGAGGCTACTAAACTACATTAGTTTTCTCTCTTCTACCAATACTTGTATTATGAAATACAGCACTGGTAAGTACTATTCTCTGTGAGCAAATGAAATTCTTTTTATTCTAAGAAAAAACAAAAAATGAAGGCTAGACTAGCTTATCTAACTGGGGAGTTAAAGCTAGACTCTTAACAATGCTACCTGGATTGTTTCACCTTTTGTTTATCTCTTACTTCAGGTTTTCTCTCAATTACACTCACATTTTCTCTTCAGAGCCTCAAGCTTGTTCCATATCCTAGAAGTGCAGAAAGAAGATGAAATCTTCATTTTAGCATTCTAGAGGAAGAAACAACTTCCTCCTTCTTCCTGGCTTTAATATAAATAATGTCAATAAAGGTTCTGATTATTCAGCTTAAGTAGCATTCCTTCTTTCTAGACCAAGCCCAGTGGTTAGGGGTTAGAGCACTCGTATGATTAGGTCAGGATCTCAGGAACACCAATGATGTATATTGTTGAATCTCACAAGAATCAGTTGGCCGGAGTAAAGAAAAATTGGTATCCCAGGGAAAGGGAACGTTAACAAAAAATGGATTGGGGATTCCTTGGTAAATGAACAACCAAAAAGAGTCTACGATAAATTGCCAAATAATTTTGAGTAACTTCTCTAGCCTTACCTTATACAAATACGCCACCTTCATATGTACTCACCCATTCATTCATTAATTCACTAGGAATCATAGATTATTAAAGTTAAAAGTAATTATTTCACCCTTTCAAAATTTTGCCATAAACATAAAAGGAGAACCCCAAGAACTAACATCAAAATTCATTGTATAGTTGTGAACTCTGAACTACAGTTCTGAACTATAGAGTAACTATTCTTCTATCTATGTGGCTTCATCGATAGGATGCACATTCATATACATATATATGTGTACCTACAATAAACATTATGTGTTCTTTATATTTTCCATAGTTAGATAGAAAACACTTAAATTTTTTAAGATTTTGTATTCAACAAAATTTTCCAACAAATTTTAGTTTTAAGAAAACTAAACTAAAAGTATATTTACCTATGTAGGTTACATTACTTTGTTTTTAAAGTTCTTTCACGTTCATATTTAATTTTTGAAATTCATTTATTGGATAACATTTATTTAATTCTACGTTGTGCATCATACTTCAATGTGATCTTTTGTAGCCATCGATGATCTATATTAATACTCTTCTTAATTTAGAGAAATTATTAATTCTGCATACATTAACAAGAGACAAAAGCCTACTTCTAGTGATGAAAGATGAAATATTTTTCCCTATTTAAAAAGAAAGCTAGTTCTCTGGAAGTAAATTAAGAGCATATGATATAGTTTGATCATAAGAATATTTTTGAAGTACAATGATTCCGTTTGGCATCTTTACTCAGGTACCATTTGGGATAACATGTATGCTAGTACTTTCAGACTTTTCCTGTGATGAACAGAAAATAACACTGAGTAATTTCAGCAGAAAAAAAAAACAATACACTGTTATTGAATGAACAGAAAGGCGATGGAAATGAGGTTTTCAAAGCCAGATCAAATGACTAGAAACACAACCAAAGTCACAGTATCACGAGTTTCATTTAGAACATTACTGGTCTTCCTCAGCCTTTGGTAGCATGATTATCTGTACCTCGCCACCATGATTATTCTCAGAATCCTTGCTCTCCACTTTCTCTCTTCCCTGTCTGGGAAGACTTTTCCTCATATGATCATACCCCTTGTCCTTCTTCTCGTCCATCTCTTCTTCCTCCTCCTTTTTCTAACCATTCGGATACAATTTTTAAAAATCATATTTTTAAAAATCATATTTTCAGGCCAGGGATGTGGATCAGTGATAGAACACTTGGCTAGAATGTACAACAGCCTGGATTTGATCCCCAGCACCACAAAAAACAAAAACATACTTTCAATACCCAGAACTTTCTCAATCTATCTTCTCTTTTCATAATACCCTGTTCTTCATTTGTTGATATAAAATTGTCTCAAATTTTGCTGAAAATACTATTTAGCAAATTATTTAAGTTATTTCTTTGGTTTATGGTAGCATATCTTCTTGTGTTTGCTTCTTTTATGCTGCAGGCTTTCTTTGAGGTGTTAAGTCATCTGTGATTGTTGATTCATATTGGAAAACACCACACACACACACACATACACAAAAAAAAAAGATCAGAGAACATGTTGACCTCACAAAAAATCTGGACTCAGTAGGATTTTGGGAGGGTCAGTAATTCCATTGTGGGACTCCTAAAACTCTTGATGCGCTTCAGACATTTTATTCCATTTCTTTACTACAAAATCTGAACTTTCTACATTGCGATATATATTTGATTTCCCACTTGCCGGCTTGTTTCTCACTCCTCCACTATGCTTTGGATTTTTCTGTTTGCTTCCCCTCTGGAATTCTTTCAGGCCTATTTGCACCTTCTTGGTACAGCACACGTATTTCAGGTGTATTTGCTGTGTTCTGCCTAAATAGTAAACACTTCACAACTACCAACTTTAGAAACTTATTGAAGTTTCTTATATGCATTTCTCTTATGAGTCATTATTAGTTTTAAATTTCTCACTCTTCTACCTTTACTTTTTTAAAAGAAGATGACTAGACTGGAACAAATGCATTTCTAGGGAAAATATTTTAAAATGTTGAAAATCTATGTACTTTAAGAATTTTAAAAACAATTTTTATTATATTATTTGCATTGAATTAATGCATCTAGTTGCTTGTAATAATGATAATTAGTAATTATCTTTTATTTTGGGATTTTAAATTCATATAGCAAAATTATATTATAAGTACATAGAGCATTTTTCATTTATTTTTTTTATCAAGAAAAGTAGTAAATTGAAAGGAAACAACAAAATGTTACATCAGACATAACTGTTATCCTTCTGAAGATACCAATTCTTACATTTTACTCATTAATTTTAAATTATTTTAAGTAAAATATTTCATATATACCTAATTTTTCCAATTGAGTTCCACTGCACACTCCTTTCCTCTTCAGACACTGTCTTAAATCAATGCTTAGTATTCTCATTCTCCTGTTTTTCCAAAATTAATATGAAAATTCATAACATTATAAAGCTAATATATAATCATAAGCATCATTTTGATGCTTGATTTTGTATTTAAATTTATGATTTCTAATATCATGTAGCTCTGTTTTGATTGTTAATGACATTTTGGGAAATTTGGTGAATAATACAACAAATTGTACTGCCTTTACAACTTCTTGTGAATCTATATTTATTTCAAAATAAAAATTGCAACTAAAAATGCTTTAAAATTGCTCCAGTGCGTCTTCTTGTGGTAACCCATGAGTTTTTCTATAGCATAGAGGTAGAAGAGGAATTTGTCAGTCAACATAGTAGATTCTCCAAAGCGGTCATGCCCTTTTACCCTCCCTTGGTAGTGAACAAAGTCCCCTAGTTCTATAAATTCTTAGTCTTACTATGTTTTTTTAATTTTAATGATCTGTTGAATATTTCAATGTATTTCATTATTGTTTGACTTGTATTTTCTTAAGTGCTAACAGATCTGAACATCTTTCACAGATCTATTAGTCATATTGATTGCTTAGTTATCATAACTTTTGTGTGATTTTGTAATTGATTATCTGCTTTTCTCTTAATTTGCCATGTTACTTTTCTCTTTTCATGTAGTGAAAATATATTTCCCACCTTGCTTTTAAAATTGTTATGCATTTGTTTATGAGATAATTTTTGTATATGCAAATATATCATTTTTACTTGCTTCCTCTAATAAAGATATGTTAATAACATTTACTTTATGAGTTTTTTCCTTCTTTTCCATTATTGGTCATTAAACATTTGTGTATGGTGTGAGTTAGATGTATTATTATACCTACCGCTCTCTTTCATTTAGTTATCCAACTACAATTTTGTCAGTAGTCCTGTCTTCCCCCTTGATTAAACATAAATAAAATCCTTTGTTGCATGCAAAGTTTTCCTATGTACAAATATATGTTGCTAGATTTTCTGTTCTTTTTTTCTTGTTTTAGTTGTTTTCTCCGGGCTAGTACTACACTGTACTAGCCTCCATAACTCTACAATGATTATTGATAGCAGATGAGCAGTTCCCAACTGTAATTATCAGAATATTTTGGCCCTTTTGTCTTTTTCTTTTTAAATATCAGTCAAGTTTCTGAATCTCTGTTAAGCTCTTAATTGAATTATGATCAAGTGTATAGGTTAGTTTTTGCATAATTCTCATTAGCGCCCAGTAAACTTTGCAGTTTTTACATATTTTAGGAAAAGCTAGAAATTTTCATTATCAAGTAACACCATGAGATAGAGCAATGAGTTACGTATCAAATACCATAAAATACTGTAATTTTGTCTATCAATACTACTATAAATACACGTAAGGGATCAAAGTTTGGCAAGTTGCCAAAAGTGACCTTGACTCCTTTAATACAATGTTGCAAAATACAGCAATATATGCTTTATTTTTGAGGTGTTAAAAAAGACTTACTGAAGCTTATAAGAAGCATTCACTGTAATTTTAATAATTTGCTTCATAATTTTGCTTTCATCAAGGATGAATCTTTTATTATAGGAAGATTCATGCATTTGATAAAACATTTCTTTTCTTAAATGGCACTTTATTTTTTCTAAAATATCTTAGAGTATTCCCATCTGTCAACATGGTATACACAAGCCAATAATCTAGTCTTCCTTGTATCTTTCAATAAAGTCTTAAAAATTTGTTACAAGAAGTTTTTCACATTTAGTTTCATTTATTTCCAAATAATTTTGTTTTACTTTTTTTGTTATAATACATGAGATATATATTTTTTCTAATTCGCAATTATTAGTACAGGAGAAACATTAATTATAAGTAGGAATCTTGCAACTAAAAAACTTGAATTAATTTTTGATATTAATATTATTTAAGTTTTCTAGAGTTTTCTCTAAACAGTCATGTAGTGTGCAGGTAGAAATCATGTGTAATATGGAAATCTTACATAAACTACTTTGTCAACATTTCAAGTCTTATATGTATGTGTCATTATTTTCATAACTTCTGAGTACACTTTAAATTTCATTATGAAGTTTTCTTTTTATTCTTATGTATTGTTTCTGACAATAATTATGTAATAGCTAATATAGATGAAACTTATGAGATTTTTTTATGACACATTGCTGTAAGATCTGAAATCAATTAAACCATTATTTCTCAACACAGACCTAATAAAAGTGCTATTATTATCTTGTATTTATTTTTAAAAACAATGGAAGCATAGGAAGGTTAAGCAATGTGTTTAAAATGACATACCTCACATCTAAAGGAGCTGCTATTCAAACCCATGGAATCTTATTTCAGAATCTATGCCAATATATTTAATATTAATATTGGTATGTAAGTTTTATTTTGGATATTTTATCCATGTTATCTCTTTTTCTGTTTTGTTTTGTTTTTAATTTTCTGTATGGTTTTAGATCAGGGCCATTGTGATCACCCAAGTTTGGAACTGCTCCAACCAATTTGAAAGTTTTATTTCTTTTTTGTAGTGGCAGGCATTAGATCTCAGGCTTTCAGTATACTAGGCAAGCAGTTAATAGCAAGCTACATCTCCAACCTCACCTTGAGCATTTCAAGGGATGCACCATCAAATGATAGAGATATAGGAGACAACTGTGTACTGACTGCCTTGTCATAACTTGGAGTGATCCATTCTTTAAAATGCTACTGTTTTACTTGTTTTTATGTAAGATAGCAAATCCTCTCTCATTAAACTACTGTGGTCAGCTGTTACGTTAGGGCAGTTACAGACATTCTAGGCAAGGGGCTGTAGATAGTTGACCTCCTAGTGTTTACCATGAAATAATAAACCTCAGAATTTATCATGCAGAGATGGCATCTGGTTTGAAGATGTATATTGAGAAGTAATGTGTATATCAAGAAGAATTAATACATATTGATGTAGAAATGAATGAGCTTAACTGAAGAGAAAATCAATACACTAAGAATATTTTAAAAATAGCTCCATCTTTTACTTGCAGGAATGTCAGCTACTCTGAGGATATCTAAATATCCAGTTAACTATTAAATCTTCAATAAAATTCTTTTCTCACATTGCTCCCTCTCTATCACATTTCACCGGAGACAGTGTCTGTCTCATAAAACATTCCCGCCAGATTTAATGGCACAGATAAACTCATACTGTTCACAAAGAATGCATGTGAAGCCTGGAATAGTGGCCTATGGCTTGAAATTCTAGCATTTTGAGAGACTGAGGCAGGAAGATTGAAAGCTCAATACCAATTTGCAAAACATAGCAAGACCCTGTATTAAAATAAAAATTACAGAGTCGCTGAGAATGTAGCTCAGTGGAAAGACCTTTTGTTCAATTTTCAGTTCCTCCAAAATAAAAGAATGCATTTGACTTCTTCATTCATCTTTTTGTCTGTTCACCTACCAGCATGTTACGCAAATCCACTCTTCCTCTGCAATATCTTCTGTGTATGTACATTATGTATTAGTCTCTCTGTTATTTTCTTCCCCTTCCTACCAATTCTTTACCTCAGAACACTAAAGAATTGCAGAGAAGAAGAGACCAGGACTTCTCTTACTGAGGAGAAGGTACTGGGAAAAGCGAAGAACGAGAGAGAGCAGAAGAAAGTGGTGTGCACAAAAAATACAAGATTGACATTTTTTGTCCTTCATGTAGGTCTTCGATGTTCAGGATAAGAGCTTAAGGAACAAAAGTTCTGAGAGGATCCTTGAAAAACGACTTTTGAACTTGGTGACTTAACAAGTGCTATCTGTTACCATGATGCTGCTAGAGGGAGGCTGAAGTGGGCTGAGAAGGGACCCGAAAGTAGGAAATGGAGTATAGAGAGTAAGTTACCTAGTAGAGAAATTTGGTTTTATAGGACAGAAGATAGGCAGGAGCCGCCTGTGCTGTAGAGAGAGAAAAAGATTGGTGGCTATTTAAAAATGAGTGAGAATGGTGTGTGAAAAAGATTGGAAGATTCTGCTCTGACTAAATAGATGAGAAAGGGGGAAAATCCTCAGCATATCCCCAGATGAAGCAGCAGTAAATGGACCCACAGCATAGGGGAGAGGTTGCATTAGACTGAAAACACTTTTTGGGTGTAAACAGGAGAGGGAAGGCAAGGAGGGCGATGAATGGTATGCTTGTTATTTTGCAGATCTGAGAAATTTAAGAATGTTCCAGTTGATTTTGGTTACTTTATATTCTTGTTATTCTTTCTAATACCTGTTCTGATCTATTTGAACATCCTTTGAAAATTCTGACACATGATTTTTAAAAAGGACTGTTATTTCAATGCTTTTTATATAACATGGAAAATAATAGTTCAGCTAACTATTTGTTGTAATAATAAAGACCAGAAGCAAAAACCAGAGGCCAGGATCCTAGAGTCTTTCATGTTGACCTCTGTTCTATTATAAACTTTCAAATCTGTTTTACATCAGACACTGCAGGAAGCAAAGGAGGAGAACACGGGGAAGGAATATGTCCTGCTAAGGTTTTCTGGGTCTAGAGGGATTGGTGATGTTACCAAAAAGAAACAAACAGCGGTGAGTGAAGACTTTCAATATGAGTAAAAATGCTTTGATGTCAGTTGATTTTTTTAAAGAGCGATAGAAAGATGCATATTTTATTAAGAAAATATAAAAAAATTCCAAGATGACTAAGTAGTGTTCAAAAAGGAAAGTTTCAAGAAAATGAAGTGGAGGATAGAGGCACCAGTCTTTTATTACAATTCATGACACTCATTAAAATAAATTTCTTTATTTATATGAATTTATTTTTGTGGTTCTGGGAATTGAGCTCAGGGCTTTGTGACTGTTAAACAAGTGCTCAATCTCTAAACTCTATCTCCAATCCCTACAGGAGAATTTTAATATATCCTGCTTTTTAAAAAAATTAAATGTAAATTTAAGGAAATAAGATTTGAATATGATAAAATATTTAGAACCTACTTTTAAGTAGATATTCTGCCTTTCATTAAATTTTCAAATATCTTCCTTTGGCTTTATGGGAAAAAAATTGTATATCTTTATTGGTTTCCTAGATTTTATCCACCCTTCTGTGTTTGCCATTGATTTAAAAATCTATCAGTGCAATGTTATTTACCCTTTCCTGACAAGGTTAAAAACATTAATTGACCACTAGTTTAGATGGATATGGTATGGTTTATAATTATGGTAATAAGTGAACAACTAAACAACTACAATACTATGTCCACAGAACCGATCTGAGCAAACCAACGTTTAATACAAACTAGTGGAAACTATTTCCTTACGTGATGCTACATCCAACATAATGGTCATATCTCAGACATCAAAGTACATGCCTGTGCTAATTTATTTCAACTAATAGATAGTTAATTGAATTTCTATAACTGAATTCCTCCCTTTTTCACTTGCAGGGATGAATTTAGTGAGATGGAGCACAAGGTGAATACAGGCTTACTGCCTTCCTGGCAAAAGCCACCACATCAAGATTTATTTCAATTCTTAGGAAGTCTCTGTGTTCTCTCTCAACATTTTTCTTTTCAGTAAAATAGACTTTTTTCCTTTGCACCTCTACTTTGGGGAAAAAGAAAAAGGAAAATTAGCCTACATAAAGTCATTGATTATTAGTTAAATTATTTATTATATGGGTGTACAATTTCATATTTTTTTCTTCAACAAGACAGTCATTTTTCTGTTTTGCAGAGACATGTTATCAACATTGCCTTTGTAAGGATATAAAGAAATCAGCAATGAAAACCCAAATTGAGGTGTTTATTTTGAATCTGTGAATGACAGAATTAAGATAAAGTAGTCTTAAACATCTTTTAATTACTCAAAAAAATAGCTTGCAACAAATCTAAGTGAAGTGGACATAGGTTTTGTTTTCTTGAAATTACTGTAAATTCTTCTACTTAGGTAAAAATAAAGGAAGAGGAAAAAACCAATATTCTTGAGAAATTTTTTTATGTCTTTAAATGGATTCAAATGCATAAAAATTCTGATGCTGAGCTGATTTTGAAAACTAATCATCTTTTACGTTAGAAAAGTTTAAATTACCGGTTTATGCCTGTTAAAAATATTTTTATTACATTCCTGGTAATTTCCCTTGGAAGCATTTCTAAAGGCTCAGCAAAACATTTACAATTTTATAAAACCTTTTAAATTAATTTATAACTTAGCTGTGAGCTTCTTTTTGGGAGACTCAAAACAGTGGGTGACCTTATATCCATAATGTGTATGCTTAAATGTTTTATTACAACCAAGTGGATTAAGATGGAATTATTTAACTTCAGATATCCCATTTCATTTAACTGCAAACTGTCTGGCCCTTTACTTAAACCAATTTAATTCCATTTTATACAATTGCAAATGTATATTTTGTTTGCAAATATTGAATGACCTCAAGTAGGATATATAAGAAAATGCAAACCAAATGTAGTAATTATTACTCGCACTTTATTCCATCAGATGTTTAAAACAATCAGTATTCTCCTATAATCTTGACTGCTGAACTATAAAGTCTAGAACTTCTTGTGTACCTAATGTCACATTCTCTTGGTCTATTTTTTAAAAATCTCGTGTTGTTATGGCAACCAATGGTGTACAGATATAACCTGACAGCACACTGCATCAGCCATGCTTTGTAAGTCTATCCTAAGGGATCTTTATATTTATTTTCATTTCTATTTGTTTTCTAATAAATGCTTTACAGGCGATCCATTTTCCTCAGTGTAACATCTCAATCGTTTTTGCTTAATGAGCTCGATAGCTTCTAATCGCTCATTTCTAATTAGAATTTAATTGTGGCTTTGGTCTCCCAAGTTAACTCAAAGGTTTCTTTTTATAAAGTCTTTTTAATATCTGGGTAAATGATTATCTTTATTTCCAAAATGTGTTGTCTCCCAGTCTAGCCTGTATGACATCTGTTTCAGAATTTTCACTTTCCTTGTATAAAAGATTGTCCTTTTTATGATATTTTTGTGAATTTTTGAAAAATTCTACAAAACAGGTTATTATAGTGGAACCTTTTCTATTCAGGTTTGGCTGAGACCATAAAAAACAGTGATGGGCACTACTGACATTCCACTCGGAGGAGTTCTTTCAAGCTAGAGAATTTCGCTAACGACATTTTAAAAACCATCATTGACTATTAACCAGTCTGGCCTCTATGGACTGCATATTTAGACTTCGACCAGAGATAAATTAATAAGTTGAGAAGGAGATGTTTTTTGGAAGAAGTGATGCAGGATGAAAATGGAGTATTTATTACCACCTACCTGTCTATGGAAGGGTGAGGAGTGTTTTACATTCACACCAATAATCTTGTGGAATACACTTTGCTAAAATCATCAGATAACTCAACTAGTGTTTCTTAGTGTGTTAAATACTCCCGAGAAATAGAAGAAAGATAAATTGTGTGAAGTTCCTGTGTCATCAAAATAGAGGAATACAGTGGATTATAAAGGCGTAGCTACTGACAGGGAGCCAATGATATGCATTTTCCTTTGTCAAGGCTACACTGAGGGGTTTTAGCTGCACACTGACATTCATTCCACTGACTCATAATATGTGAAAAGGGATTCAACCTAAACTTCATGAACAATTTACATTTCCTATAGGTTTGTGAATCCTTGAAGAGATTAAAGAAGTAACTAATCAACCAATCCAATGGTTTTCTCCTACCTGACAACAGACTAGAACACAGCTGTGAGTTAAATCCAGTATGAATTTTATGACTTTATGAACCAGATCTGCAGTGTCTGGAGAGATTCTTCAAGTATTGGGGAAACAGAGGAGCAGCCAGGATTCTGCCATGGAAGAAAGTACCTTTGAACTATAAAGTCTCAGGATTTTTCTCATATATAGAAAGGAATTCTCTTTCAGTGATTAGTTCCCTAAATTGCTATGATTTGCTATGTATGAACTAATTAATCCTAATATATTAATCCCAGAGATTATTAAAACACAGATATTCATTCTACAACCTCAGCATTACCATAGGTATCATGGACTTGCAAACTAAACTTTAGCTATGTTCATTGATGCAGATTCAATACTGTAGTCAACACTGAGACCTAGCAACATGAGATTCACAAACTGACACTTCATAAATCCAAGGACCATGTGTGAACTGTATGAAAAGATCAGAGAGAATTATTTTATGAACAGCTCAAAATGACTATCTTCATGAAGTGAACAAAAGGCAAGAGGCATATCAGGACCTCAAGCTGAATTGTAAGTTACCAACAAGAGGATATGCTTTCAATGCTTCAAGGAAAGTAGTTACTATGTATTCTTAAAAAAGTTTTAAAAAGCACATTTGGAAGAACTAATATCTGCTATGTTGAGAATTATATCAATACTACCTGAAAAGTTCTTTTCTTGTCTTTTTCTTTTCTTTTCTTTTCTTTTTTTTTTCTTTCCTTTTCTTTGGATGGAGGGAAAACCCTGAAGACGTGTACTCCTCTTTCCACATTTCCCATTGAAACCTTCTCAAGTCTGGAGACTAGTTAGGGCAAGACAAAATCTCCAATGTTAAATTAAACTTGGACTGGACATCTAATTTATTTAATTATGTATGCATTATGATTCCAAGTTGTTGAAAGATTTTTTTGATTTCTAAGAATGATCAGAAAGTTATACCTTAGAGGAAAATAGGAGCCCCATAGTGTGATTGTTCAGGGTGGAAACAGTTGCTAATTGTATACTGTGACCTCATTAATTATGGACTTACATATTTTCAATCATCAGTTTTGTTGTCTTATTCAAATCATGTCTTCAGAGGTTGACAAACAGGTTAAATCTGGTCAACCACCTGTAATTATGCATTAAGTTTTATTAGAACACAGATACACCTATTTATCTATATATTGTTTATGGTTGTTTTCAAATTTCAACACAAACATTGAGTCCATAACACCAAAAAACCTGCTGAAATGAGCAGGTCATAAAATTAATAGGATTTAAAATAGAGACAAGCGCCAAAATGGAACTGGATTATATAATAAAGATGGTATTTCGTTCCATTGTTTTTGTTGTTGATAAAAATGTTTGGTGTTTTTAGCTACCCACTTACATAAGAGTAGTTAGAATAGTTTCTCATATTATTCATAGAAGTGAATTCTACTTGAACTAAATATAGAAATGTAAAGTACACACGATAGTAGCAAAGAGGGAGGAGATTTGTATACCTGTGCAGTGGGAAAATTTTCAGAAGCAATAGTGTAAATATTACAGGAAAGGAGTAAGTTACTTGATTAAAAATAAACTCAAAATTTCTTTATGAAAAAAATATACCATAAACAACTCTAAAACAAAACTTGCAGTCTATAGAGTGACAATAAATAATTTGATAAGAGGCATTTAAGAAAAATATATTTCATGATGGTGTCAACCAGCAAGTCACAGAGGAACGAATTGTACTGTTACATGAAAAGATGTTTAATTTCACCAGTAGTTTGGAAAAATGAAAATATAAACAAAGTGAAAGATTAGTTTTTTGGTTCATGAGGTTTGCAAAAACATACATTTGTGTGCCCATTGGGGTATCTAAAATGCACGTGTGTGTTTAATGTACAATATACATTACCAATGGAAAGAATATGAGAGATGAAAATGTATACATACAGAATATGAAGTACATCGTCCTCTTGAAACAGATTATTAAAAATATATGCATATATACATATAATACACATATATGATTATACATAAACATGCATTAGTATATCTATATTCACATGCAGCACACATAGATACTTTTAATCAAGTAATCTCAATGTTTAAAGAATCTAGCAAATAGAAATGAGACTACACATACATAAGGAAATATGTATAAGAACATTTATTAAAGTCATATATAAGTAATGAAAATAAATTAGCAAACAATTGTCAATTAACAGCTTAAATAAATTGGGTAGTTATGCTGTGCAATGCTATGCAATGTTAGAAAAGAACTGATTTATTATTCATTCAAGAACCATTTAATATGCATTTGCAATGTTTATATCCTGTTTTAAGTGTAGATATTAAAGCAAGTTTAGAAGGACGGTGCATCTTTCATGGCACATTGTAGTGTGAATGGGAAATGGGTAACCAAATGTAAGCTTATTATAAAAAGCAAATATACACTCAAAATAAAATAAAGAGATACAACTGAAAATAATACATAAGGAGATAAAGTGGGACATGAAAAAAACAGTGAAACAGCCTTGCAAAGATAATAAAAAAGAGTATTTAGGCAGAATGATCATTTTCTTTCTAGGAGTTTCAATGGACACAGAGGGAAGGATGGATTATGCAAAAAGAGAAAAATTAAAGAAATGATTAGCATAATGTGATGCAATTTTTTGTTTGAAGAAATAAGAAAATCTCTCCTCAGGAGGATGTATACAAGAATTTTTAAGTGCACATAGAGAAAGTGTGGAAGAAAATGCATCCTGTTATCACCAGTTAATGCAACTGATACTTTTGACTTGAGGAGGTACGCATCTTTCTCCTTGGAAGTGTGTTTGGTGTCATGACAAACAGATTTGAACTCCAGAATTTTGAGGAAAACCCTTTAGTTAAAATTTTAAGTAATTTTTGAATACTTTTACTATATGGGTTATTTCAACTTTGAGGTTTGCTTATTTAACAATGAAAAACACTCATTTCCTTGCTTATTTCTTCTCCGTTCTCTCTATATCAGTGCTTTTTGGAACACACCTATAGGCAGGTTGGTGATTAGAATTTAGCATGTTGGCTATGCTGAATCCCAATTAGTTATTCCCAGCTAATTATCTGAGACACACTAAAGCTAATCTTTGCTCATTGTTCTGTGGAGCGTGGCTTTTTACAGCTTCCACTAGCTACCTAGTATCAATTTTTTTAGCTATTTTTTTCTTCATATCTTTCAGAATATTTCCTTTTAAAAGTTATTTTGATCACTCTCTCAAGTACAGTGTCCTGTGTCTGTTTCTGGAGAACTTAAGTAAAGTCTCCTGGAATTTGGTGCTGGTGAAAATATACTTGCTTAGTTGTGCATCCCCCATCCAGTTGTCCCTCATACCCCTGCCTCCTTAGAATTTGTATGTCAGCTTTGAAGAGCAGCTCAGGCTAAGCGTAAGCATTTGCAAAACTAAATGTTTTTAAAATGAAAATAACTTCTTACATTTCATGAGTTCTGAACATTTTATACTCATTCTCTGAGTTTCAACCTATTGCAGTCTTTATTTTTCTTTTTCTTTTTAAGTCACTGGATTTAACAAAGACAGACAGGACTGCTGAGGGTCCAGTTTCTCAGCTTGGACATAGACTTTCATTCTCATTTCAACCTGAACAATCTAATTTTTATCAATTTTCTATGTTTCATTTTTTAAGGCCGTGTTAAATAAAAGGTTCTTATGTTTAAAACCTTGGAGCACTGTCTTTAGAGGAAAAACAAATACAGTTATACTTCATGAGTTTAATTGGCCCTCCTCCAGTATTTTATGTAAACTTTTCTTATCACTAGCTTTCCATAAGACCTGCCTTCCAGATACCTACAATCACACTCTATCAGGATCTTAAATAGTGTTCAGACTGTGTCTTGTAGTACTTTTTCTCCAGAAATCCAAAATAACATTCCCTGTTCCCCCCTCCATCAGTGCTATCTTATCTTATCAAGACATTACAGGATTATTTAATTAAGAATTCACATACAGATATTGAAATTGCATAGGAACCCCCCCTAGAAGCGAGTTGTATTTAAAATTAGATTGTATTATACTAACTTATCTTGTAGATATGCAGATGTGTTCATATCTCTGTGTTCTATTATTTCTGTCTCCTCCATAATGCAATAAATTCTTCCTTTTGAAAGAATAACATTATAAACTGCTCTTATGTGTGAAAGTTAGTGATTCTGAAATTAATGAAATTTGTAGTGACATTTTGGTCTATGACAAAATGAGAAAGGTAAGAACATGATAGAGTATGTTTGTAAAGCCAAATTGATTCACTTTGAAGAATTATAACTTATTCTGTAAATTGTGTCTTTTTTTAATGAAATAATTTTATGCTAAAAATTGTCTTATTTTGAAGGTATTGATCTTGACAAAGCAAGTCTCTGTTGGATAATTCTTTACATTAAAAATTCCCCCCAAAGTGCTAAAGCCTTGTGACACAGTATAGTCTGAGCTCTTAGGGAGCAAAACATTTTGTCTTACTCTACATTATATTTCTATTACATAAAAAGGTATTTATTACATTACAGTGTCCATTGTTTCAAGAATTGAGTTACCAGGTATATACAATAAGCTAAGTTTTTCTGTGCTATTATTAGAGTTTATGTTGTTGTGGATCTGTTATAGCAGAAATCCTACATAATTATTACTTCATATAAACGTCATGGTGTCATTTAGTCTTGCACTGCTCCTTTTTTTCCAGTTAAAATTTTGCAGTTTATTTACTTATTCTCAAAAACTTAGCAAGATGACCTAAGTTTTCTACCTTCCCATTTTTCCAAATCTTCATTTCTAGAAAACAGTTCCTTTAGGCATGTTAAAAACTTTATGCCATTGTACACAAACAGATTTCTAACCATCAGAAGTGCTTGTCCTCTTACCCTGCTGACTAGTTTCTTATCTATCTGTATATGTAAATTGTGCTAAATTTAAGTAAAAGACAAAAGGACCTAATTAAAAATTCCTCTGGCTCATTAGTCACAGCCCATAGTGTTGGAAGTATTTTTCAAGCAATGTCTTTCAGTCCTGGGAAAGTTGAAAATACACAACATGTCTTGTTAGCAGTTGATTCTTTCTCCCTTGGGAAATTTAGCAAATGATCTGAAGAAATATCTGTAATGTATTTCTTGCTTTGTGTTAATTAGACTTTGTGTTTTCTCAAGTTTAATAATTTCATATGTATGATTTGACTTTTGCCAGTTGAATTTTTGACACTTCTATAAAAGAAAAATTTCTTACCTTAGTGAGAACCTTGTCTTTAAATGTATGCATATTTCCCTCTTCTTATCTTTCAAGCACTTACTTGTTTTCTACATTTCAGTGCTGTCTGTTTGTTATCTTCTCCTGTTGTAGAGAAGACATCCATTCTTCGTGTTCACCCAAATTATTCTTGGCCCAGAGCAATAATTATGCTTGATGTACACTGTCAGTACACAGGGAGTGGACAGGACAGTGGTTAATAAGCTCATGGCAGATTCATCCAGTGATTTGACATTAACATACTAGTAAACAGCAAAAATGTTTAGTATTGGTGAGTAAAAGTTGGTCAGTAAAATGTTGGCATGTCAGCACTGTCTTTTGTCAGTTTCAGTTAAATAAAAATGCACATACAGATTTTGTGAATAATATTGACAGTCCTTGATCATCAGTAACACAAAGGACAGAACCAGAGCATGAATAACAAAAGTTCAAATTTCCTCAGACCTATGTTATGCAGCCAGTATCAAAATAAATTTATGATGGGATTGGCATAATTGGTCAATATGCACAAATCAATATGGTCTACTCGAATGCAATCACCATGCACAATCTAGGTATACATCGTCCTATTTTTAAAATGTTTCCAAAAAAATTAAAATTAAATGTTTCATTTCAGTTATAAAAGCAGAATCTATCAAATTGTCTTGTTTCACCCAAGTTTTCATTAAAAATCTTATGAAGCTTTTAAAATTTTCAACCTAGTCTGAATGTTGTCTAAGTGATGGCATCAGAAAGTTTATCCAAAATTCATTTCTTCAAATTGTATACTGTACTCTATGTCTCTGTCAATTATGTTTTTATTGAAGTCAAAAATGTTGATAACCTGTAGAAGAGTTGCTAGACTTTCAGCAGAATAAAACAAAGATTATTTGTAGATAATAAACATTTAATAGGTATCATTATTTTATTACAGAATGATTTCAAATGTAAAAGGACTAATTAGGTTTATAATAGTAGTAATCTATAATAATGAGAATTCATAATAACAATAACAAAAAAGGTTATTTCCACATGCATAACATGATAATAAAATAATTCTAAAAATAGTTTTGCTTAATTGTGCTGGGATCAAACTCAGCAATTCATGCATATCAGATGTGACCATTAATAATGATTAAGACCTTGACTGTATTAACAGATGCCTAGATTATCAGTAAAGCTCAGTTGTGGGCGCATCTATGGGGTGTTTCCAGACATGACTGGCATATTGGCTGGTAAAATTAGAGCAGAAGATATTCCAAGATTATGTGGCATCATCAAAAGAGCCTTGCAGGCTGAATAGAATGAAAAAGGAAGGAATGTGACCATTTATTCTGATATATCTACATTATTGGATTAAGAAAGACCAAGCAGATCGCAGATCAATAGCAGAGCATGGGTCCAAGTGTGTCTGGGAAGAGTATGGAAGAATAGTTTGGAGATTGTATCTGGTCCTTTACCTCTTTTTCTATGGCTTTATTTCCCCACACTGCTTCCTGGCCATAAACTGAATAGCTTTGCTTCACCAGACCCTTCTACCATGATATTCCTGGCTTGGAGTCAGCTAACTACTAACTGAATTGCTCAAAACTGTGTGCTGAATTAAACATCTCATGCATTAAGTTATGGGTGTTGACTATTGTGTGATAGTGATGAGAAAGTTGATTAATACCAAGCATTGGGGTCATTGCTGTGACTATCCCTGACCATGTGGATTAGAAAACTCTGAAAATGGTTTCTAAAAGGGGTTTATAAAGATTTGGAACTGCCAGCTAGATATTCCCGAGAGCTATAAGCACTCCAGAGCCTACGAGATGATTCTGATCAGAGATCAGATGATCAGAACGTTGATAAGGATGAGAACAGCAAAAGTCAGGCTCAGAAAGTTTCAGTTGGAGCAAAGGTATCATTGGCAGTTCTACTAGAGGTGATGTGTCTGATCTTCTGGCAGAAAATCTGTTTACATTTTGTTCATGTTCTGAAACTTTGTGGGAAACTGAGACTACAGTGGTAAAATAACCTGTCAGAGGGAATTTCAAGACAAGTCAATGCTCAGACTGTGGTGTAAGTACTCTTCATGACTTTTAGTCAGAATTATAGAGTGCAGATAATTCAGAAAATTTGTAAAAATTAAATTGTGTTTCAGAAAAAATGATGCATTAATGTAAAAGTGTTGTAAAATGGGGCAAAAAGAGGTGTGGCTGCAAAAAGATTAGTGTCTTTAAAAAGAAAACAAGTACATTGTACAAATATGGAAAGAAAGATGCAGTGAGGGTTTCTAAGAGCAGAGCAAAATCCCTCCCATCAAATGCTCAAAGGTGCAAAGTATCAGCCTTTTATTCGAAAAGAGAATCTCCTTGACCCACTCTTTCTAGGCATTGTGGATAATTGGTTCCCTGGGATTCATTTCACCACCATCCATCATCCAGGCACTCAGAGGTTGCTATAGCCATGCTTGAAGAGGGGCTGGCCATTGCTTACATGGATGACAGATTGTGGTGTTATGTATGATGTTGGTTTTATTGGTGTGTGTAATCCAAGAGTTGTGAGGTTGCACAGGCTGCAATGCAGAATCCAGGGGAAGGCCTTGGAGGCCAATCAAGGATCCCCTGAGAATCAATGCATGAAGCTGTGGGAAAGAAGGAAGGGTGCAGTAGAGATCTCAGGAAGTGAGAAATGCCAATATAGAACTTCAGCTAAGGAAAGCCACAAATCTTGAGCAATGCCAGTCCAAGATACAGGCCATAAAGACTGAAATAAGCAAGCAGTAGGGTTGAGACCATCAAGGCCCTTTGGACCTCACATACAAACACATGTCTCAAACGGCAGATATGGAACTACAGAAGTTAATGTTTGCCTTATTCAGTTTTGGGGTTCTTTGCTTTATTTTTTGTCTCCTATTCACCTTTTTTGGAATGTGAATGACTACACTGTGCCAGTAATCTTTGGCATTAGATATTTTATTGTTGATTTTTACAGAGGTTCACAGCTAAGAATTTGTCTTGAGTCTCAGAATAGACGAATAGACTTTGACTTTTGAAAAAATGGTAGAATTTCAAAACTTTGGGAAAAGTATTATTACATTGTTCAGTTGAAGGAAGATAATTGTATTGTGTTGGGGGGAGTTCTGGTCTTGTCTTTATTTGGGGATTAAGTACTATATACTAGGATGTATTTAAGTGTCATGTAGATGAGGGGTAGCATGAGACAGTTGAGCTCAAGTGTATAAATTTGATTGGCTTGGGAGCCACACAGTGAGATTGGAGGAACTTATTTCTCTCTGAATATGTCATGGAGGCATGGCCTTGGGTACTGTATCTTGTTTTTTATCTCTTTCTCTCTGGCATTATTTCACTGCTTTTCTCCTCAGACATAATGTACTAAGCAGACTATGGACTGAATCTTCTTGGTACATAAGCCAAAGTAAGCCTCTTCTTTCATAAATTGTGGGTGTCAGGGATTGTGCCTAGCAATGGAAAAACTAATAATATGTGAAGTTGTATCTTGGTTCATGACCTTAATTCTTTGGTTTGGTGATAAACCAAAATGGATGAGAATCAAATCAAATATAATGGGTAAGTTTAATGTTGATCTTATGGGTAAATTTGATTTGGTTCTCCTCCAAATTTTTTTAGACTAGAATTGTGGAAAAAATTAAGTTCATTAATCAAGGAACCACTATATATATTTTTTTCCCTATTCCATCTATTGCTCTAGAAAACCCTAACAAAACTTTAAGAAAGTTCTCAACCACAAACTATGCCCCTATCCCTTCAAAATATAATTTTTGACAAATCATTTCTAGGACTAAATCATTAAACTCATTTTTTAAAAAGTAAATGAATGTTATACTTGATTTATAAAAATATATTAGAATAATTTATATAAAGGATAATTCTGAGACATTATATACATGAAAATAAAGAATAAACAGAATCTGAGGTAAACAGATTTATTATGTAAATAGTTCATAGACATGTGCATTTTTACAAAACTCTATGGCTAAGTCTAATGCACATCTTCAATGGAGAACCGAAAGCTTTGAAGATAGATTTAAATTAAGGTTATAAAATTTTGACCAACACTTCTGTAATTATTGAAATTGTGGTAAAAAATGTTATACTGTTGCTAATAATGTCAAGTAAATTAGAACAAGAAAAATGTTTTTAAAAATCAAATGAACTATTTCAATGTACCTTAAAAAACTGGTACTTTCAGCATGAAATATAACTTATGGGCCGTGAATATATTGATAGTTCAGCTTTCATTATTCATTAATTCTATATTTATTAATTTATTTCCTAGAATTCATTTGTAAGGTCAATATTCATGAAAGGACACATTCTCAACAGAGGTCAAACAAGGTAACACTTGTTCCTTTTTCTTCCTTGTTCTTATATACTAAATAAATGCCAATTTTCAAGTTCAATTTAAGGTATAATTTGTACCTATTAGACAAAATATACTAAGTTTGTCCTCATTTGAGAGTCACTGTCCAAATAATTGGTTTCAATCTCAGTTGTCACTAGTAGCTGAGTCTTGATCTGGATACTTAACAATCAGAACTTCATTATCGTCAGCAGCAAGGTGCATATAATAATGCTTCTAATTCAAACAATTACTAAGGTGATGCAAGTGCTAATTTATTTCTGTACTTGAATTTCACATCTTGCCATTGTGAATGCTCAGATAAAGGGAAGCTCTTATTACTTTACTATTTATTGTATATAGTTAGAGGAATAGTGATGATCAAAACAAATATTTGTATGCTATGTTGAAATCAAGTATTATTCCACAGAAAGCTATTTAGAACCACTAATTTAACAAAAGTATTTATTTTCACAGAAGGCCTATTTCAATTATTTTTTAAATTTAGTTTCACTGAAGACTTTGAAGTTATCAAAAATTACCTGATGCTTTTGGTATCTACTGTCAAATATTCAAGACATTTTAATTTTACATGCAAGTTGGTCATTAAATCATTGCCCTGAGATTCTCAATGAATAGATAGCCACAGCCTATTTCCCCACAGTCTAGTAGGTTTCCCTAACAACATATGTAATTTATGTGGATCAGATGTTGTGTCCTATTTATTTACTATTCAATACACGGGCCAGGAAAACTTTTAATGAATATTTTTCTAGTAGTATATTCTCTTGTGGGGAAAACTTTTAGAATTAACATTAACTCTTCAAAAATTTTAATTATTTCAGCTACCTTAGGTAGCTAAAGAAGATCAAATCTCTGCATGCATAAAAGAATGAATGTATGAGATCAAATATGCAAAAATCTCACTTCATAACAATATTATTCTGGACCAAGGATACAGCTCAGTGACACAGAGCTGCCTGGCAATCTCTAGGTTCTAAGTTTGATTTCTGGTTCTCTGGAACAAAAACAAACAAACAAAAATTCGCAGAGTCTCTTTAAATTAAAACATATTTTTGTATTTGTATATATTAGCTTAATGGGGATTATAAAATAGGATGGAGTCTTAAAAGGAGTCTTGGGGTGTAACTCAGTCCTGTAGTGTTTACTTGGTAAGTGTGAAGCCCGTGGTTTAATCTCTGGCCCTGAAAAAAAGTGAGATACAGAAGCTGCTGCTGATGGTAGAACATAAGAGGAAGATTAATATATTTAAAGGATGATATAGTACCAATAAAAGGCAGATCTCATTCATTCAAGACACTGTTGTTTCCAATTAGATCTGACTGCCATATTGGCTAGGTATAGTGGGAAGCCATGAGATGTCCTCCTCACTGGATCACTAAGACCCAGGCTCGCCAGTGGGTGTAGTCTGGAGACTTAAAATGTAGACAGATTCTAGAGGAAGGATAGACATTTACACAAGTGCTATTTGGGAAGAATATTTAGATTGAAGAAAATAAATGGCCTGAAGAGAGATTTCCAATGTCATACAAATAAAACAAAAATGTAACAATCAAACAAGGAACATTTAGCCATTGGAAAACATGGAGACCTTCAGATTCCAAGGAACAGAGGTATAGAGGATTACTGAAGCTCAGACATGGAGAAATTAGCTTAAGAGTTACAGTAATTTGTCTTCTACATTCTTTAACTTTGACTTATTTGTAGTACTGAGCTACATTTTCTAGTGGAAGTTGCGGATGCTTCTTTCATTTAGTAGTCAGTAAATCTGTATGGAATAGGTTACTATCTGCCCACACATTTGAGTGGCTATTAGTGATACAATGCCAAGTGCATTCAGAATCAGTTCCTGCTCTCATAAAGCTTTCAAAACAATAAACTATATTCTCAGATTAATACTCACTTAGGAACTAAACCGTGTGTAATAAAAATTCTACTTTTTATAGTAGGTAACAAAGAAACTGGAAGTACATTGTAGTGATGATGCTGGTATTTTGAAGGCAAAAATCAAGAGCTTGCTCACGGAAGTGGTTTTTTTAAAATTTTCCTTTCTCTTTTTGCTGATAAGCAGTATTACAAAGGGAGTTCAAGAGCACCAAAGCTGGACGAGGAAGAATGCAGAAGTGCTTAGTAAGTGAAAGATAGACAGTAAGACTAACTTGGAAATCCAGAGAAGAGATGTAAAAAGGCAAAAGGAGAGATCAAAACACATAGCCTCTTAGGGGCCATTGCAACTGCTCTGAGTTTCTATCCTAAGCTCAATGGATAATCACTGAAAATACTTAGACCAACTGTGAAGCATCATATCAGTAGTTTAAAAGCAGTCCTTTTGGTAACTGTGCTGAAAGAATTGTGATGTGATATGGTGGTTGATTTTATTAGTTCTCTTGACCAAGTCAAGCCATACGCAGATAATTGCTTAAACATCATACCATGAGGGTGCCCATGCATCCCTGACAGTGCCTTTCATACAAGGCTTTCATTATATTAGTAGATAGAATAAGACAGGTTGCCTCTTTGGTATGGGCAACACTCATCCAACCCACTGAAGGCTTGAGTTGAACAAAAGGCTGAATAAGAGACAAGCTGGTCTCTCTTATATGAAATACCAAGTGAATGTGTATAAAAGTTAAAACCAGCCTAAAGATATAATTTCTCTGTAGATGTTAATTAAACCCATAGATTTGAATGTAATTTCTTAGCAAGGGACAATAGAATGAGGAGAAAAGAAAAGATAGAGCTTTGAAAATGTTTCACATTTAATAATGGAATAATTTATGGTTAAAATGTAGTATGTCCCTTAAAAGACACATATGCTCAACAGTGGGGCTTTTGGAAGGTGACTGGATTATGTGGGCTCAGTACTCATTAGAGGGTTAATCCTTTGACGAATTCATAGGTGAATGTGTTTTTAGAAGGTAAGGCCTGATCAGAAAAGGCAGGTCACTGGGGTGTGACCTAGAAGGGCTGCTCTCCAGTCCCAGATCCATCCTGCTCTCTTTATTCTTCCTGACCACCAGGAGCTGGATACCTACCCTCTACCAGGCTGTTCTACCATCCTGTTTCTGTGCTGGAACCAGCTGACCAGGTACTAAACCGTGAAACAAAATAAACTTCTCCTGCTTTAAATTGCAGATGTGAGATATTTCGTCCCAACGATGGGAAAGTGAGTGAAGGATAATCTGTGAGAAGAAAATGAAAATGAATCTACAGGGACATGAGAAAGATAAGCAAACTGTGATACTGCAAAAGACAAGAGAAAATTGTTTTGGATGAAGACAGAATGGTAATAGCACCAAACATGACAAAAAGTTAGCAAAGACAGGATTTAGTTTTATATTAAGGTCACTGTTACACTTATACTGAACTTAGCAAGGACTAGTTCATTTCTATTTTGCTGAAGGGAGATGTCAGCTTTTTGAAAGGTTTGTGAAACAGAGAGAGAAAAAAATTGTAGAAGTTTGTAGAGTATTAGGGTTATATGAAAAATGGACATAGGCCACAAAAACTTCAGTTAGAAGAAATATGAATACATTTAAACATGGAAAGAAAAAGTGTTTGAGGAGAAGTGTGCAACTAAGAATAGCAATTTTCTTGGAATGTTTTTGGGAAATTATTTAGGATCAGAGACAGACTGTGAGGTGCTATCAAAGGAAAACAGAGCATGGGCTTCTGTGTTAGCTTTTGGGTACTATCACAGAATACCTGAGGTAAATAAACTTTCATGTAAAAAAACAAGGTTTACTTTGGGTTTGGGTTTAAATCCATGGTTGATTGGCTGGCTGTTGTTGGAGGGGGCCTGGTGGTGAGGAAGTATACCATCATGAGAACTTATGTTACAGGAAATTGCTTACCTTGTAGCCAGTACGCAAAGGCAGAGAGGAATGGAAAGCAGCAGTGCACATGTACCTCCGTCAAGGGTAAGCCCTGGTATGATATCCAGTGTCCCTGTTTACTAAAGGTTTCATCACCTCCCAATGGCATAGTCTTCAATACACATGACTTTAGAGAACACACATCCCAACCATGGCAAGCATTTTCTTTATTGTGTATGTTATCTTTCTGGTAAGATTTTAAAAATTTTAAATTGTTATTTCCTTTCTTATTATGGATCAGTCTACATTAATTCTTTGTATTCATTATTTTGAATGGTTGATTTTAAAGAGAATCTCTTCTAATTAGTTAATTATAAAGTTGTACATATGCAAGCTCTACTTTTTGAAACTGAATTTTTTTTATTAACTCAGTCATATGTTTTTTATAAAACTGACTCAAATAGCAGTTTACAGTCTGAACAGGTTTCCTCTGCCATGATTTCTAGAATCTGCTTTCCTCATTCTAATGGTTTGTTATTTTTGCATGGGTTACCTTCCCTTTAAGTAGAACTAAGTACAGTATTTTACAGGAATTCTCCAGAGAGCAGTTTCCCTGGAAGTTTTCTTTAACATACAATGACAATTCTGTGAGCTCAGCCAGAGCTTTGAAAGTTAAAGATGCAGAGTCCCAGTTCAGTAGTTTCAGAAGCAAAGCATCCATATACTGTCATGATTTGCTGGTACCAAAGCAGCAGGAGGGATGGAAAGAGAAAAAATCTCCGGATGGATACATCAGGCATGGAGGAGGAACCTGTAAACCTGAACCAAAATGCTGGCTGATGTTTTCAAATTGAAATGGCAGTGGAGAGTCTGCTGTATCACTGAGATCCACTATTTTATTTATAAATGCAGATTCTCTTATGTTGAAGACTAAACTCAGTGCTCTGAAGAGCAATACCAGCAAGTTCTTCAGTCTTCTACACATGAGACAACGCAATATTTCCAGAGAAATCAGTTATAGAAGAGCAAGACTGCTTCTATCTGCAAGTACCTTTCAGAATTGAAAAATTTCTTCCTTGGAGGCAATAGCCAGGAATAGCCACAGAATCCTCTGTGTTAGTCAGATTGTCTGAAACAAAATACACCTCACATTTTCAAGAAATTCAGTTCATGGTAAGCTTGTTCCAAGGCAGAAACATCACACCAGCATGGTGTGGGAGAATGAAGCTGTTTATTCCACAATGACTTGGAAGCAAAGCAGGGAACATGGTCAGAGACAAAACTGGCCAGGGACCTCGTAGTGCCCAGGGTCATGTTTCCATGACCTACTCAAACACATGCAAAAGTGTGCATTATCAATCTGTTAGGGACGTCTTAATCCAGTCAGACTGACACAGGAGGATTGACAGTCACACTTTCCGTGTCTGCTTACCTCTCTGAAATGTCCCTTTTCCCATTCCTTATTCATTCGAGGTATTTTCAGATCTTTACTGCATCCAGTCAAGAAGGAGGAGGAAAGGAAGTGTGTTTGCATGAGAATTGTCACTTTGGTATGTCACAATATATATTAAGAACGACTAAATATTCAAAGACATAGTGTATTTGTTTTTAAAATATATTTTTTAATAGACAGAGCCATTATTGAAATGAAATGTCTAGGAAGGCAAGCAACAATGTACTGAAAAGTATTTATCATGAGCTTACCCCCATCTCTCTATAACCTTCTTACCTAATTGCCTATCATAATTGAGACTTCTGTAAGTATCACAGCATCAGCAACTGCATGAGAATGTTTATTCTATGACGTTCCCTTCCCATGTTCTTCTCTCAGTGTTTTTCTGTTGTTCAATATCTCCAACTTTTCTTGTGACCTCCAGTGTGTAGAGTTTCTGTCACACAGTAAGTGTTGAAGACGCTGATAAATAAATGCACAAATTTTAAATCATGTTGTTTCTAATGAAGAATATTACCACATCAAATGCTTCTATAATATTTTAAATTACTCACTGAACATATTTTTTGTAATTGAATCCTAAAAATGAATATTTTTTTGTCCATGTTAAATGAAATGAGTTCATTTTTCTCCCTGTAAGCTGTACAAGCATTAAGAATGTCAAAATATTACACGAATGTGAACACACCTGCTAAATATTAAAATATTTTATAGATTATTTTTTAGCAAATTATCTATTCATTGAGGAAATGTCAGATATATTAGTAAGAATACTAGGGCCTGGAGTTTAGCTCAGTGTTGTAACTGCCTGCTTGGCAAACGCAAAGTTGTGAATCGGATCTCCGGTACCAAAACAAAAAACAAAAAAAAAAAGAATACTCTTAAAAAATTAGGTTTATGACTTCATGTAATTAAAGTTAAAAGTGTAAAACTGGATATACTTAGATCTAGGGTATCAGATTGTGTCATTCACAGCTTGATATGGCTTGTATCTAGATGTTTCCTCAAAACTTCATGAGCTCATATGTCGGTCTTTTGGGAGATGGCTCAATGTAGGGCACGTGATACTGAGATTAAAGGTGTGTGGTATTAAATTAGTGCACAGATTGGAATTAGCATAATTGTGGCCGCGGTTAATGATTCTCCTCTGAGGTGCCTGCTGCCATGTTGCTCTGCCTCGGAGGCAGCCAAGTATGAACCGAAACTTCTACAAACTGTGAGCTGAATAAACCTCTCCTCCTTTAACTTACGGAGTTCAGGTATTTTGACTCGATAATGAGAAAGAAACAAAGACACAGCTCCTCCTGAATTGCTCTATCTTTCCTTTTTCTTTTCCTCTCAATCTATCCCTTCTTACGTTGCCTTTATTTACGTTGATTTTGCTTTTCCTGGAGATTTTTTTTTCTTCACTGATATGATACGACAAACTTTTGTTTTGGGAATTATAAAAATTTTCTACACAATTTAATATTGTACTCTAAGGATAATTTGTCTAAACTTACATCAGGATAATTTCTTTGAGCCATTAAATATTTGCTCAAAATTTCTTTCATTGTACCAATATTATAAATTGTCTTATGAATTGAAAGCATTTAAGAAAGTATTCTTCCCTGTAGGAGTATTACTTTTTAATGTACAATATACTGATTTCTTTTTGACTTATTCTTGAAGGAATCATTTTTTTTCCAATGAGGAAATTTAAAAGAATATAGAGGCTGCGAGTAATAATATGCTCTTCTTTGTATATGAAAATGACATCTTGACCTGCCATTAGTTGGGGCACTTACAGCTATGATAGATTTTTCTCGATCCATCTGCCTTTCCTTCCAGGCACACCAGGCTTCTCAAGACGAAAGACATAATAAGTGGCCTCGGAACACAGCAACGCTAATGAGGGTGACCCTGACCCCATGAGAATAGTGTTCTGACCCTGTGATCCAAACAGAAACAGAAAACCCTGAATAGTGCATTTAAGAATAACTTTGGGATTTGTTCTATCAGTGTAAAGATAAATGAGTAAATAAATTCAACTCACAAGTAAAAAGACTTAGATTATTATGTGATACTTGAAACAAAACTTAAACTGAAAACTATTACACTGGTAAATTGAACTACATTATTATTCCTTTTAACTAACCTCAGAATTAACTTTCCTTTAATGTTACCTCAGTTAATAAGATCAAAATCTTATTATGATAATGAAAGCTACTCAAATGCTTTATATCTTTTTCTTTTTAAGAGATGCATTTATTATCTATTTATTAAGTCTTTTTGAATCATACACTGAAATTGTACAGGTTTTAGAAATTTTGAAGCAGCACTTTCATTGGGAAATGTATATTTAGATTATAATTGAGTAGAATCAAAGAATACTACCAAAGTATATGGTATGAAAAAGACCTCTTCAATGTGTAATTAATTAGACATGCATCATGCATCTTATCACTATTAGTACTGATAATTCTGAGATACTATCTTGAGTTTATATTACCTCCATGCTTATATGATAAGTTAATTATCTATTTATGTGATATACTAAATATATTAAAACATGTAGAAAGAAATTATTGTATATTTTTCCTCTTTTACTTAATTATGAAAGAGTTCATTTTCATAATAAATCATGAGCATTTATATGCAATATATTTGTTGGTAATGGAAATAAGAAAAGAAACTATGAACTACTCAGAAGGAAAAAGAATAATAAAACTACTACATCAGTGAGTCTTGTTGAACCATCTATTAATTTATACATTACTTCCCTTTACCTCCAGAAGGACGGTATCAGTTATCAGTTATGGTATAACAGTGTATGACTGTAAAGCACTTTTTTTGACCATAGGCATCCATTTTCAGATAAGACATAAAACCAGAGGCTTGTTGTTTTCTGGAAGAGTGAAGGCACTAATTCCAGTGTCCTGGCCAAATTTCAATTTGGGTAATTGCATTCTGTTTCCTTTAGAGGCCCCTGGTTAGTTCAGTTCGATGAGGAGTTCTTACTTCCTGCCTGAATAGTTCCAGAATGTGGTTGTGCTCTGGGAAATGGTTGCTGGTTTTATTCTTGGATGAACAAATGTTGTTACTGCCACACATGACACAAATCTATGAATAGTGAATTTGGATCTCTGTATGAAAGACATTCACAGCCTCATGCAACTAGAACCCAGTGTATCACTGATGCTATGGAAATAGTTTCCCTTCTTGTCACTGCATAAAAGCATTCCAACTATTGAAGAAGACAATGATTCCATAATGTTTAAGATTCAACTCCATTCTAGCTAAATCCATATTACATAAAATGACAGCCTACTTTATAATTTATTAGAAGTGAAGAAATGATGTATTGTTTGCTCCATCTTGCAGCTCCTGGGACAGTCCGACTGATAAACACATTACTCTGGCTTACATTAAGAAAGCCTAAGCGCATGTGCAGCAATTTTTAAAGGAGATTTGCAGTCACCTCTAACTACTCCAGGTTACTACTCACAATAAGAAGAGTGGAATTTCAGAAGTCTCCCTAAAGAGAGTAATAGCAAGATTTAGTTCCTAGTGGATTACAGCCCACATTATGAAACTACTGCTCATTTGGCACAATTATGCACCACTGGCAGCCTTTTCTCAAAGGAAGCCTCATGTTAAATGAACACTTAGAATCATTTTGGAGCTCATGCATCTTGCCACTAACACCGTGCTAAGTTAAGCAGCTAACACCATGCCCATCTGTTAGAAAGAGTATCAGGGCTGCAATATCATCAGTCCTTTTCCCCTTAAAAGGTTTGATTTCATTAAAAGTGACCTCTTGATGTGCTTTAGAAAATGAGATACTCTTTAAAATGTGCGAATAGAACACAGGGACATTAAGTACATAATTTACTGTCTTTTGCAATGGTGTTTTTAAGATTTCCCAGTATCACCCATCTTGGTTATTTTTCTCCTTTGATGTCTACAAAGCCAATGAGGAAGACAGTGGAGCTACAGGACCAAGAAGGGCACCTTGGCTATAAGACATACTGGCCACTACTGTCCAGTGTCCAGGCAGGAAGGTAGACTATCAGAAGAGAATTTGGAAGCTTAACAAACAAAATTCAGGCTTCAGATCTCTCCCAGAACTAAACATTGGGAACTTGAATTTCTAAGGATGAAACAAGTTTGTTGCATACTGTCACTACTTTTACCACATAAAAGTGCTTTAGAAATTCTGCCACAAAATTTAGCCAAAAAATCATGAATTCTAGCCCCAATCACCTCAAAGTAATACCTGTTTAGAACATAATCCAAAATATGAATCAAGCAAATAAGTCTCCTGCAAAGAAAACCAGTTAAGCAAAGTTCAAATTGACTACCACTTATCAAAAAGCCTCTAGAGCAATTGCTCAGAGTAGACTTATTTAACTTACTTTTTGAAATGATTTATTTTTACTTAACTGACAGTGCCCTGAACTTAGTTACTCAACTTCTAAGTCAAATTTAGAAAGCCCAATAGGGAGCCACCAGCAACCAACTGAATGAGTACTAAGGGAGAATGATAACTTTTACAACCGCAAAACTGCAACAGCGGTTTCACTTCCTGATATTCAGCAATTTCCACATCCCCACTGGCCATTTCTATGGCTACCTTTATGAAATGTTTCTTTAGTCCTGTTGCCCATTTTATATTTAATTATTTGCCTTCTTTGCTGTCGAATTGTTTGCATTTCTCCTATGGCCTGAATATCAACCCTTTATCAGATATATAGTTTGGTTATATTTTGTCTCATTCTGTATGTTGTTTCTTGCTTGTTGTTTCCTTTACTGTGCAGAATATGTTTTTACTTTAATGTAATCATATTTATGTATTATTACTTTTGTTTTCTGTGCTGCTGAGGTTCTGTTTTGAAACAGCCTGCTCATTACAATCATTATTAATATTGAGTTCCACAAAATTGTAAAAGCAAACTTTTATTTTAGAAATTAAAAATAAGAATATGGAAATGATTGCGTCACTGTAATCTCAACTCTCTGGGGGCTGAGGTAGAAGGACTGCAACTTCAAGCCAAGTCTGGGACTCACAGGCATTTAGCAAGACCCTCAAAATAAAAAATAAAAAAAGGGCTGTGGATATAGCTGAGTACTAAGGCCTTTGTTTCTATCTCTAGTACCACAAATAATAATGACCATTGTAACTATAAATAAAACTTTTAAAGGAAAAGCAAAAAACAGAAAACATATTGAGAACAAGATGGGTAAATTAAGGTTTATATGTACATAAAATCAGTCTGAATATCAAATGAAATATCAAAAAGTTCAATTAAGTAGCAATAAAATGAACATGAAAATGCTCCCAGGAGACTACTGTACTGCACATCTTGGTAAATCTCAGTGTTGGATAAACTATGATGACATTATACCTTTCCTGCATTGCTGCTTGCTGAAGTGGGTGAAAACATTCTACATGTTTTAGAATGTTTGATGGTATGTAAGAAAAGCTACAGAATGGTACATTTATTAAAATTCCACTATATATTCCAGAATATATTCCACGGTAAAGAATATTCTAAGAAAATAATCAGAAGTAAAGAAACTGATTATATGCTAGATTTTACAATGGTTTAAATTATAAATGACAGTACAAATTAACAATAGTACTGTGGTTTAGAGCCACTATCTATATAACGTTATGCTGTCGTTACAAATTGTTGCAACGACTGAATAAACTATTAAGCTACAAATTCCCAACAGGCAGAATAAAGTCAAAAGAAGAAAAATGGCACACTATTCCAAAATATGCACAGAAGAAAAATAGCAATAACCTGTAACAAAATAATTATGTGATATTTTTAGAGCACCTTCATTTTATTTAATTTATTCTATGTTATAAGCTTTTATAGAGATTTTATATTTGTAAACAAGGAAAAGTTTAAATATTACAATAAACAATGTTGGAATAAAACATTCAAGATAAAAATCTTATGTTTGCCTCTGCAAACACTTGATTTACAGATTAAATTGTTATTTAAGTAATTGAAACTTGCTCAGCTGTGATAATTGAAAATATGGCTCTAGCATCCAAAGTCAAATTGCAATTTGAGAGACTTGACTTGAATAAGAAATAAAAAGGGCCCTCAGCTTAGAATATCCACTCGTAGTAATAGATCTGACTTTTAGTAAAAAGGAATATTGCAAAACCGCTGAATTAAAAGGTTACCTGAGTCGAGGTCTGAGTTTGAGAACATTAATTTTGTTCCAGTTGCCAAGACAACCATTCCTTTGACTGTATGCTCAGATGGTGGCTCAGGTGCAATCAGCCTTTTAGGGTGTCTGACCACTCACCCACCTTACCCACCTCCAGCCCCCATGGGTAGAGGAGCAGAACAAACAGAGGCAGCAAAATGGCAACTACTGATAAGCATGTTTAACTCCTAATCTTAGGAGTTCCATCATGTCAACACTAAATAAGAGCCTACTGACATTTATGTCCATAAAATAGGAATTTTTTACTTCTCTCTCTCTCTCTCTCTCTCTCTCTCTATATATATATATATATATATATATACACACACACATATATATACATAGGTATATATATGTGTGTATATATGTATGTATACATATATACACCATTTTACAATGGTATGTATACATACCATTGTAAAATCTAGCATATAATCAGTTTCTTTACTTCTGATTATTTTCTTAGAATATTCTTTACTGTGGAATATATTCTGGAATATATAGTGGAATTTTAATAAAACCTATGTATACATATGGATACATAGGTATCCATATATACATATATATGTACATATATGTACATATATACATATATACATATATATGAAAAATCAATTTTATGAATACATTTTAAAATAAATTATTTAAGGTAAACATTTTTAAATTTCCAAAGTTGTCTTTTAAATGAACATTATTTAAAAATGTTCCAAACATTTTTACACTTCATGACTAGCTAAGAAAACTCGAATTTAAAACTTTTAGAAATTTGAAGCCCAACACAGTACTCTCATGATATGGCTCAAATTACATTGAAGTGCATTTTCACATTGTAAGTGTTCTCTTTTATGTTTCCAGAACATATATTTCTTGGCAAAAAGTTGTAAGTTTTTCTGTCTCACTTATAAGACTGTTTGTGTTTGTGTGTGAGTTTTCCAAGATATTATAGAATAAATAGAAAAATATATTTTCAAATAAATACTGAACTTTGATGTGAGTTAGATTTAATCAAATGCTAGTTTGGATTTCAGTTACTGGAAATATTAGAGGTTCAGATGATACCTTAGACTTACTGGCATTTACAGATGCCTAAAACTCTGCACCTTCTTATTGATCTAAGTTTATCAGAAAGGAACTGATAAAGGAATTAAAGACTTTTTTATTTATATGGATAATAGTGGAGAATGAGGTTTATGCCTCTAGAAAAATGAAATACTTCATATCATACCCTAGAATTAAATATATTTGCCTATCCAAAGACACTCGGTCCAAGGATGATCCTGCTTCATCTTAAATATACCACTTGGAAGGGCAAAGGTAAATTTCCACTGTGGGTAACTTGTTCAACTTTCCAAACCACTCAATCAGGAAAGTCTTTCCTTCTATGAAACAGGAAGTGAATGGAGGGAAGATAAACCAGTAATATTAGAATAGTAGACACTCTGCTGCATGGAGAAGAACATTATGAGTGTAAGTTTTCCATTTTGTGAATAAACATGTAAATATTTTTGTCCTTTCTGTATCTCATTTTTATTTTAGAAATAAGGCTGGGCATGGTGGCATACACCTGTAATCTCAGCACTTGAGAGGTTAAGGCAGGAAGATCACTGAGTTTGAAGTCAGCCTGGGCTACAAGGTAGCCTGAATTGCATAGTGAAACCCCATTTCAAACACACACACACACACACACACACACACACACACACACACGACTATTTCCAATAATTCCAATTATCTATAGTAAGATCAATTAAAATATTTAACATTGCTTAACACTGACATCTTTAAAAGCCTCTATCTCATCATAACTATTACTACTAATAAATGATTAAAACCATCAGATAGGTAAATTACTGTGATTACAGATATTCTACCTATTTAATCAAATACTTTAATATCAAGTTTCAAATAAATCATAGAAATGTAATATATGATCTATATTTATCATAAACACTGAGAAAAATTGATTCTAAAATGTGTTTCATTAATATTAGTTTTGATTATGTGTGGTCACAAAATATTTCACATGTTTAAATTTTTAAAATTTATTATAGTAAAAGACACACGCCATTAATCTCCTTCAAAATGCTCCCCCGACTTGGAACACACTTCTTTCTTGCCACTCTCCAAAGCAGTTTCAGAAGTGCTTTATGAGTTTCTTTAGTTGTAGTGTCCTGGCTGCTTCAATGTGCAAAACAAGTTCAAAATATTTATGGAAAGTCCTGTCAAATAAACGTATTGCAGTGTGTTCTCTTCCACCTCATATGAACCATATCTGGAACCATGTAATGTCTGCCTCTTCTCCAAAGTCAAAAAGACCATGAAAACTAAACATTGGGAATTGATTTGGGACATGGAAGCAGCCATGACAGACACCAGATTTAAAGACACTCATGAGGATGAAGATCCATAACTGCTTCAGAAAATAAGAATAGTGGGGTAAGCATGTTCAAAGTGAGGGAAAATATTTTCAGAGTGACTGATGTCAGTGTGTCTTTCACTGCAATAATTTTAAAATGTTAATCACTCCCCAGTTCACCAGATTTTGTAATCATGCCTCCTTTTTCGCATGTGCATGTGTGTGGGGGTGGATTAAGAGGATTTTAAACTGGTCATACTGAAGCATGCCTGTAATCCAAGGACTCTAGGAAGATAAAGCAGTAAGATTGCAAGTCTGAGACCATTCTGTGCAATTTAGCCAATTAGTGAAACGTTGTCTCAAAATAAAATATGCAATATATATTTCAGTGGGGAGAGCCTGTGTTTAATCTTCAACACTTGCAGAAAAAAGTGATTTCAACTGAAGTAGAAACATACAGAATACACCAAGTCCCATGATTGTGAAGTACTCTATTACAGATACAGAGGTTCTGCTCTCCCTGTGTGTTGATTGTACTACATGTTCATTTAAACATCTATTACTGAAAGGTAAGCAGGAAAATAGCAACATTCTAAAGAGCATTTTTGTGGCTAAATAGATTTAAAAATTGATAAAATAGAAACCTAACTGAAAAATGATGATAGAGAGTTAGGAGGATTTTTTATGCAACAATTGTGGAGGATTCTAGATCCTATATGAAATATATAGTATATATTAACTTCATAGAACCCATGAACTCTGTTTTCTAAGACATTTTGTTTCTAACCCTCCCCTTTTACTGCACTACGTGTTCATCAGCATTGATTTAACACAACATCATCTAAGGGATGTGATAAGTTGGTGTTTATGTCTGTCAAGGGACCAAGAAGATGAAAAGTAGGCATCACCAAAAGATGTAATTTTAGGTTGGTGATACCTTCACATTTTTCTTAATTATTTTTGACATTTTATCTATTTCACCAGAAGCTTCCTTGGAGGATACAGATGAAGAAAAAAATGCTCTTCGTGACCTAGAAGAAGAAATACATCTTCTCTTAATAAATCCCACCTGAAATCATATAGGGGAAGGAAAGAAGGAATAACAGTTAACATTTATCATTTGGACTGTTTGATTTGCTAAACTCTTCTAGGAACCTGAAAGATAGTTTCTTTTCACCATGAAGATTTGAGATAAAATGTGAGGGCCTGAAAAAAAGACCTTTGGATAACTACACAGGGATCTACTCAACGGAAAACTGAAATGTGAATGAATGCTACAAGTTTTGCTGGTACTCATCTTAAGACATCTTGTTAATTGGTATGGCATCTGTACATAGTAGGTATCCAGTAAGTTTATCTCCAAATGCATACTTGATACTTTGTATTTCATATTGCATTGAGTAAGATGCCATTGCTTTTTCCAGAAGTGCGCGAAATCAGAATATCAAACACAAACTACACATAAAACTGAAAAGGAAACTCTCACAGATGATCGCTATATGTGCCTAGTGTGAAAATCACATTTTATGGTGTGCAATCAATGACGTTGTTGAAACAAGATTTTTAAAATCAAAAGTATGAAAAGCATATTAACTATTTCTTGTTCTTGCTGTGCTGGTATCAAATCTAGGTCCATGTACTTGCTAGGCAAGTACCCTATCATTAAACTGCAACCACAGCCCCATCAAGGAAATATAAAGAGGCCCAGACAAAAATCTATGTGTTGTAGATGGTCTGTGTTTGTTTCCCTCCACTTAAGAAGGTATAAAAGAGTAACAGTCTCTTTAAAGATCACCCATGAACTGTACTTCTCAACATGAATACTTACAGTTCCCTCTTACATTGAATCTGACCCAGTATAATCAATATAATGGAGCTGAAATGAGTTTGAGGGTCTTCTAAATCCAGGTTATATGAAGCTTACCAGCTTCCTCCTTGCTGCCTTAGAGGAAATTTTGAAGAGGTTGCCACTGTACAAGAAGAGTGACTGTATCTTGTTAAGTCCAAGTTAACCCCATAGAAAAACTGCATAGAGATACCACACCTGTCTCCTGGCAGTCTAGCCTGCTTAACTGAAGCATCAGATGTTTGACAAAAGAAGCCATATAGCGCAGACATGTAGCCCAGTGAAAGCGTCAGACCTTTCCTTTCCTAGCTGCTATCTGTCTATTAATCGGTGAGAGAGAGACTCTAACCACAAACCACATAGCTGAGCTCATTCAATTTATATAAATAATTTGGGGTCAGGTTGTTAAGTAGAAGTACAAATAAAGAATGTCACTCATAAGTCATCAGGCTGTACTGGAGTTCGAATGTGTTCAAGAGTTGCCATCTATTTGATAGAATTAAGTTTAGCATATTAAATTTAACCAAATATATGGATAGTCATTGTTATGCTTGGAATTCATTTTAAAACTTTCTGCTGGGACTTGGAGTGGGGGAGGTGAATGTTAGTGAGGTAGTTACATGAATTTTAATTGCCAGGAGTGAAGATGTACTCACAACCATGTATATCAGGCCCAGCTGTACCTGGAGGTAAGTAGATTACCATATTGCCTTGTGATACAGTACATGCTTAGCATAGGTGAACCCATGGATCCAATTCACAGTATTAAAAAAGATTAATTTTGTATTTTCTATTTAATCATTTTAATTAGCTTATTCTCGATATATATTTTAAATTTTAACTATAATTCAATACAGTTATTGAGCTATGTTGCTCAATTTACTCCAGTTTTGATCATTTGAGACAGTTTCTCACATTGTTTGCTGTCTCTTTTATGTTCTTCTAAAATGTTATGCATAACATGGTGTTCTAAAATATGTATATATTGTATAATGGCTAAATTGAACTAATTATTATATGCATTAGATTGAATACATTCTGTTTTTAATGGTGAAAACACTACTGCATTATCAGTTTTCAAGAAAACAAATACAGGACTGGGGGTTTAGCTCAGTAGGGTAAGTGCCTGCTTGGCAAATGTGAGGTCAGAGTTCGATTCCCTGTACCAAAAAAAAATCAAATACGTTGTTAATAATTATAGTCCCATATTGTACAATAAATATATCAAACTTATCTCTAGTGTCTTTTTAAAATTTCATATTCTTTCATCAATATATCCTACTGTCTTTGGTAAACACTGTTTTGTTTGTTACTTGTATGATTTCAGATTCACTTCCTTACTTTTAGGCAAATCAAAATGCTCCCGAATGACAAATTCCTTGATTTGCTCACAAAATCAGACTTTTACCTAAAAAGACAGTGTTCTCATTACAGGCAAAAGGTATTTAGAAGTGAAGCTCTGAGTGCTAAGCATACACATTGCTACTACTTTATTTTACTGTGTGTGTGTTTGTGTGTGTGTGTGTGTGTGTGTGTGTGTGTTATTGGGGACTGAGCCCAGTTCTTTGTGTATGTTAGGCAAGTGCTCTATCACAGAGCTACATCTTCAGACTTTTAAAGTTTTATTTTGAGGCAGTGTCTTGCTAAGCTGTTCAGACTGTATTTGAATTTGGGATCCTTCTGCCAGGATTACAGGTATGCACCTCTAGACTTGGCTTATTCATTTTATTTTTAATCCTGGGTGACTATCTTTGTCTTAGAAATGGAGGGCATGTTTTTATTTCAATGTAATTTGTATTACAATGGTATTTGAGTGTTTACTTAAATGTTTGTATTGTCTTTGTTCAACTTCTTTTGCTTCTTTCATTTCTTGTATTATTTTCTTTTGATTGAATTTCTGATTATTTTACTTCTACTTAGCAACATGTAGGATGCATACTTATTATGGTATTGTAGTGTTTACTTTATGATTTAAGCATTTATTCTTAAATTCAAAAGTTGGTAGATTTACCCCCTTTCTGGATATATATATATATATATATATATATACATATATATATTCTGTATGGTTGTATGTGTGTGTATGTTTGTGCATGTGTGTGCTCCCATTATTATTTATGAAGTTTTTCTGAATCTGCGACATGAAGATTTTGGTCAATTGTTGGAAGCATTTAAAATTATTTTAGCCTTCTTCCCTTCTACATCCTTTTCTGCTCTTCTCACACCTCCTTTCCTGTCTTTTTTGTCTTCAAGTAAAGTATTTCAAGTTCTGAAAGAAAACAACTCCCAACCCAGATTGATGTACACTGCAATGCTATCATTCAAAATTAATGGAAAAATAAGATACTTCCCTGACAAAAAACAACTGGAGGAATTCATGACCAAACCAACCCTACAAAGAATACTGAAGGATATTCTAGAGAGAGATAACAATGACCATGGTCTCAGGAACAGCAAGAGGGTGGGATCACCAAGTGGGTCAGAGACCTGAATGGAGGGGAAAAATAGGGAACCAATGGTAGGATAAAAGTATGACAGAGATGAACCAGTACATGTTGCCCATAACCATGAATGTAGATGGCTTCAATTCATCAATTAAAAGAAAAACAGGCAGAATGGATCAAGTAACAAGTTCCATCAATATGCAGTATGCAAGAAACATAATAACTCCAGAGGAAATTTTTAGAGTGAAAGCCAGAGGAGAGAAAACAATGTTTTATGCAACAAGGAACTGGAGAAAAGTAGGGTTATCTTGTCCATCAACTGAAGAATATATAAGAAAGATATGGCATTTTTGTACAATAAAAAGCTACTCAGCTATGACAAAGGAAAATCTTGACACTCTTGTAGGTAAATGGATGCAACTTGTGATCATGCTCTTGGGTGAAATGGTTTGAACTCACATAGGTGAACATCATGTTGTCTTCATAGTATAAAAACTGAAGGAATTAGTGGGATCAAAATGTACAACAACTATTGTGAAAATGAAAGGGGAGGAAACATCTAAAAAAGGAAGATGGTAACCATTGTTAATTCCTTATTATTTTGTTTTAAAGTCCATCATTTTGTTTTGATCGGTTTTATCTTGTTTTGTTTGGTTTGGTTCTATCATGTCTGATGACATGTGCAGCTATTTTGGAGATAACAAGAGACATTATGGAAACCATTGTTGATTTCTTATTATCTTGTTTTGAAGTTCTGTATTGCTTCCATTGCTTTGTTTTGATTGGCTTTATTGTGTTTTATTTAGTTCTGTTTTGTTCTCTTAAAAAATGAAATTTGTAAAGAAAAAGTATGAGAAATAATAGTCATTCTCTGTTGACCTTAAGAGAATGACACACAATTAAAAAGAAATCTTACGTTTGTGTTAATTTTGTCACCTTACCATTAAGATTGTGATCTGTATTGGGTTACACCTACCTTCAAATTGCCAACTTTTTGAAAAAAATGACTTAAAGTAAAATCATATGATAATTTGTATATTCCGGAATAGAGCTATTAAAACAAATTGCTAAATATCAAGAGAATAGAATTAATCATTGACATGGAATTATGTTAACTTTTGATTAAAATAATTCATTAATAAAGTCTTTTTTTTCACTGTTTAAAGGATTTTTTAGGATACATTTATCTGAAAATTATAGGAATTACACAGAGTAATAGTTGCTTTTGTTAACAATAATGCTAGAACTTTCCAAAGATCAGGTTATTATTCTCTATAAAAACTTAAAATTTGGGACACACTTGAATGTTACTTTCAGTGGGACTAGTCCCCAGCAAACATCCTTCAAACATCATTTCATCCAGTAGGTGGATTTGATTTTTACTTCATGGGATCTTTTTCTCATTATGATAAAAGAAATATTTGGTAACTCATAATTGAATAACATTAGATTTGTGTTACCATATTTATTTGGAGTCTCATTTGTAAAAAAGCTCCTTCTAATCAAAACCACAAGGATGGCCACTTGTTTTTCTTTTTTTGTTTCTTCCTTAAAATTATGCACACAAAATTTTCTTTAAAAAATCCCTATATAGGATGATTTATTTTGTCATGTCAAATGATAATAATTTAACTTTAGCATTTATTCATTGTAATAGTTACCTGTGGTGTCAATTTGAGTAAGCCACACTTAGTGGGCTAGTTTAGCTCAGTTCTGCTTGTGTCTGGATAATGGACGTATTAAAGAGGAAGACATATCCTGGATGTGGGCGATGCCAACAAATAGGCTGCATGGAATGAAAAGGAAAATGAAAAGGAAATCCCTCTTCTTGCTTCTTTGGAAGAGCTCCTGTCTTTCCCATAGTCTTTGGACATTTCTCTCTACTCTCTGAGGGCAAACTCTTCAGTTTCCAGATATACACTCACAGGGGAATCCAGTGCTGAGCTTCAAGCCATTGACTTTTGACTGGATTCTCAACTCTCCAGCATGCAAATTGCACTTTTATAGACAGTCATTGTAAGCATATCCTATAAATTCTTTCTATATCATATATGTGTGTGTTATATCCTGTTATATTATACCTGTTCTCTAGTGAACTTTAATGGATACAGATATTGGTGCTGGGAGTGGCTCTAGAAAAGCACAGTTGTAAGGGTTAATTTCTGTTACAGGCATAATGGTTTCTAGGTTTGACTAATTGGATGAAGCCTAAAGATACCATGATAATGTACAGAGCACTGATAGTCTCTGTTAGGGACTATTTAAGCTGATGTTCCGTGTAAATTCATTTGACTATGCTAATTCACCCCTTATGAGATGAAAAGAATTTAGCAACTATAGAATACTTTTGAATATTTCTGGCAGAGTAGGAAATATAATCATGATAGCTGGTTGCTCTTAGCATTTCTGGACAAACTAGTAAAGGAAAAATCATAGACTCCAGATATGCATAAAAAAATCTAAATTCTTCTAAGTGTGAAGACAGATTAATAAAGAAAAATTAGGGTTTCAGTGTTTCAAATTTCCAGTTCCAGATACACATAATGATTCTAGAATTTTTAAGGTGTCTGAGAGAGTCTTCTCTCTCAGAACTGAGACTGCAGAAACCCAAATGTATAATTTAATTGGCTATCTGCACTAAATGTGGGGGCACTGATTGGAATAGAATGGAATCTCAAAAACTGGGATGGCAATGTTAGGGAGGATACTGACAAGACTGGAAACACTGAAGTCCTAAATCCCAATAAGATTATTTCACTGGAGGAAGATGCTTGCCCCTCTCCATCATGTATGGATTCTCAGCTCCACCCCCTGAGATACTGGCAGAGCTCCTTATCCTGAGGACACTGATTCTTTGTTGCCCTATGCAGTTACCAAGCATGATAATGCTGACAAACTGCGGGACACCCTCATTATCCATTTTGCTTCTCATCCTAGAACCAGGCTCAAATTGCAAGAGTCTCCTAAAAGTGAGGTAATGAGTGTGGCCCATGAGAAAATTTGCTATACTCCCAAAAACTAATTGAGTTTTCTAACTCTTATGAGCAGAGGTCTCAGAAACAAGTCTGGAAATGGATTCAAATGATATAGGATAATGGGGATAAAATAGTATACCAAGGGCAAGGACAAACTATATCTGAGTTTGCAGATAGAGAGCCATTAAACAGAGATTCTGAATTTAATATTGGAGCTCATGGATTTTAAAACGGTATTAACATTTATTTGGCTGGTTGATAAATGTAAGAGCTGATCCACTGTGAATGAGTTGCAGATGCCTGATAGTCCTTGGTTTTCTGTTTTGGCGTTCATCTGTTTTTTGAGATAGAAGTCTCACTAGGTAGCCTAAGTAGCCTCCAATTAACAGTGATCTTCCTGAGTCTTAGAATACAGGTGTGTGCCACCGTGCCTGGCTTGGTATGCTGTTGATGAGGGATTCAAAGGTTTAGGAAAATGGGAATGCTGGAGTGGAGTTTTTATGTGAAATGTAACCTTGCACAGAAGGATGGTCCAGAAAAGTTGCTCTTCACCAATTCCTGAAGGAACACATCCATGGGGAATAACCTGCATTCCTGAAGGTTTTCAGCATATCTCTTTCCCTTATGTCAGATCTTATGGTGGAGACCACAGTCACTCAACTGGATAATTTAAGGGAAACAAGTTTATTTGAATCCCAGAGTGACAGGGGTCAAGTGGAGGCACGAACCTCCAAAGACCAGGTGCACATACTTACCACAGTAGACAACAAGAGCAAACCAAGAGTCAAAAGTGGTCTGGCACATATAGATCTGTGTGGTTGGGTCATTAGTCACAATGTCCCCAAAAACCTACTAAAGACAGAAAGCCTACTACATTCTTACTAGATTTCTATAATTAGAAAAACGTAAGGCCAAATAAACAGAAGTCTCTCTCAACTCACAGTAACAGAGAATCTCAGACCCTCAACCAATTCCCAGAATTGGGTTTGCATTCCCAAAACTCCTTGAGTGAATGAGTAGCTAGGATCCTGCTGTGATTTATTTAAATCCCCCCCCCCCAAGCCTCAATGAATCCAGTTTGTGATTGGTTCATTGTCTAGCACTTGGATTGGTGGTGTGTTTCACTTATCCAGGGTGGAACTAACGTAACAGTGAGAAGAAGACAGGTTTTTTGCTTTTGCTTTTGCTTTTGCTTTTGCTTTTGCTATTTGCAGTGGCCGTGAATGGCTGCCCCATCATGCCACATTGCCTTGGAGCCAGCTGACTATGGATGGAAACCTCCAAGAACTGTAAGAAATAAACCTTTCATTCCCTAACTTTGGGCATCAAGTATTTTGTCTCAACAAGTAAAAGCTAAGAATGATCCTTTGAGAAAGGACCCTGGTGCACTACCAAAAGTTTATATTGTCAGTCTTCTTCCTGTTCCTCCCCAGAGGGGCCTAAGGCCCTTTACTGATATAACTATACACTGGAGAAAGCGAAATGATCAAATATTTGGGGGACAACTTGATACTAGTTTGAAACTAACACCAATTCCAGGATATCCAACATATCAATGTGGCCTTCTGATAAGAGTAAGAGACTATGTAGATCAAGAGATCAAAGAAATTTTAGCAAAAGTCCAATTTATAGTGAGTCTGCTATATCCCTAAATCCATTTTGTAGTTATTTCCATTTTCCCAGTTTCTGAATGAGTAATTGGGGCAAATATCATTAGTACTTGGCAGAATCTTTTCATTGACTCTGTAACCTACAGTGTGAGGGCTGTTATGATTGGAGAGGCCAAATGGAAGCCACTAGAGTTGCCTTTACCTGGTAAAACAGTAAACCAAAAACAGTGTTGCATCCTTGGAGGGATTGCAGAAACTACTGCCACTAATCAAGGACTTGAAAGATGCAGGGTTTGTGGTTTCCATCACATTTCCATTTAAATCACCTGTTTGACCTGGTAAACAGACAGATGTGTCTTAGAGAGTGACAGTGGATTACCATAAATGTAGTCAAGTAATGACTCCAATTGCAGCTGCTATACTATATGCAGTTTCCTTGCTTGAGCAAATCAGCACATTTACTGGTACCTGATACATCCCTATTGACTTAGCAAACACCTTTTTCTCAATACCTACCCATAAGAAGCACTAGAAATAATTCACTTTCATCTGGCAAGGCCAACAATATATCCTCAGGATCCCACCTCACTGCTATACCAACTTTATTTTCAGGAATCTTGATTTGTCTTTCTCTTCCATAAGGTATCACATTGGTCCATTACATTGATGATATTATGCTGATTGTCCAAGTAAGTATGTGCTTGGAGCCACTCTAGACTTGTCAGTAAGGCACTTGTGTGCCAGAGAATGGAAAACAAATCTAACTAAAGTTCAAGATCCTTCTACCTCAGTGAAATTACAAAGAGCCTGGTGTGGTGCATGCAGAGATATTCCTCCTAAGGCGAAGGATAAAGTGTCGCATCTGACACCTCCTATGACAAAACGTAAGGCATAGGCCTAATGGGTCTGCTTGGATTTTGGTGGCAACACATTCCTCACTTAGGTATGTTACTCTAGTCCATTTACTGAGTGACTAAAAAGCTGCTAGTTTTGAGTGGAGTGGGGGCTCAGAGCAAGAGAAAGCTTTGCAACATATCCAGGCTGCTATGTGGGCTGCTTTGCCACTGAGGCCATATGATCCAGCAGATCCAGCAGTGGCAAGAAGAGATGCTGATTGGAGCCTCTGGCACCCCCCGCCCTATAGATAAGTCACAGCACAGGCATTTAGGATTTTGGAGCAAGGGTGCCATCATCTTCAGACAATTATTGTCCCTTTGAATAGTAGCTCCTAGCCTGCTCTTGGGCCGTAGTGGAAACTGAGCACTTGCTTGACCATGGAACACCTGGTTACTATGTGACCCGAGTCAACTATCATGAGCTGGATATTATCTGATCCACTGAGTCACAAAGTTGAGCAGGCACAATAACAAGCCATCATTAGGCGGAAGTAGTATCCATGCGCCTGACTGTGAGCAAGTCTAGAAGGCACAAGGAAGTTACAGGAAGAAGCTGTTCAAATGTCCATGGTTCTTAATCCTGCTACAAGGCCTTCTGTCTCCCAGGATGCACCTATGGCCTCATGGAATGTACTGTATGTTTGTCTGACTGAAGAAGAGGAGACTAGATCTTGGTTTATAGATGATTCTTCATGTTATGCAAACACCACTGGAGAGTAAGTAGCTGTAGCAACATACCTGAATAACAATGGTGAAGGAAAATCTTCATAGTTAGTAGAGAGTCAGGCAGTGCACCTGGCTGTACATTTTACCTGGAAGAAAAAAGTAGTCATATGTGTAACTATATACTGATTCATGGGCTATAACCAATGATCTGGCTGTATAGTAAGGGACTTGGAAAGAACATAGAGGGTAAAATTGATGACAAAATATTTGGGGAAGAGGTGTGTTGATAGACTTCTCCATATGGGTGAAGGATGTAAGATATATGTGTCCCAAAAGGTGACCTCATCAAAAGAGGACTTTTGTAACCAAGTGGATAGTATGTCTTATTTTGTGAATAGCAGTCAACCTATTCTTTTCAGCCACCTTTGCCATTGCCCAGTGGGGACCTAAATAAAGTAGACATGATGGAAGGGATGGAGGTTATGCATCAGCTCAGAAACTGCATTTTCACTCATCTGCCTATAGCCACTGCTGAATGCCTGATACAGCAGTAGAGAACATCACCAAGTCCCTGATATGGCACTATTCGCTGTGACCAGCTAACAAGTTGACTGTATTGAACTGCATCCATCATGGAAAGGGCACTCTTTTATCCTTACTGGAATATACACTTATTGTGGATATGGATTTGTCTTCTCACATGCAATGCTTGGGAGATGCCTTCACGGTGTTCCACATAGAATTGCTTTTGACCAAGGAACACATCTCACAGCAAAAATAATGAGTCAGTGGGCTCATATTCATGGAATTCACTGCTCTTACCATGTTGTTCACCATCCATGGTCCTCACCATCCAGAAACACCTGGATTGATAGAAAAGCAAAAGGTTTTTTAAAGATTCAGTTAAATTTCTGAGTGACAAAACCTTTCGAGGATGGGGCAAGGTTCTTTAAAGTGTTGTATAAGCTCTTTATCAATGCCTATTGTATAGAACTGTGTCTCTAAAACCAGGATTCATGGGTCCAGAAATTAGTGTGTACAAGTGGGAAATTCACCATTACCCCGTGATCCATTAGAAAAATTTGTTTTCTGTGTCTAAAACCTTAAACCTGGCTGGCATGGAAGTCTTAGTTTCAAAGGGAGAAAAGTTTATACCAGGGAGCAAATCAAAGACATCATTGAACTGGAAGCTATGGTTTCCCCTTGGCCACTTCATCTCCTCCTGCCTCTAAATAAATAAGCAAAAAAGTTATGATATTGGTAAGTCAAGTGTGGTAGCATACACATGTGATCCTAGCACTTGGGAGGTTGAGGCAGGAGGATCATTTCAAACTCAAGACCAGCCTGGGCTACAAAGTGAGCTCAAAAGCAGCCTGAATGAGACCCTATCTCAAAAAGACAACAACAAAAAAAGTTACGGTTTTAGTATAGACTATTGATGCATAGTATATCGGGGAATCTGGACTATTATTTTACAATGATGGGAAGGAAAAATATATTTGGAATGCAGTATATTCCCTAAGGTGCCTCCCAGTATTATTATGCCCTTTTAGATTTGCTTATATAAAAGCATGTACTATTGTGTAGCAAAAATAACTAACATATAAATTATTACATCTGTTCCTTTGATGGATCCCAACTGGTACATTCATATTTATTTAAAAACAGTCTTCTTACAGCTATAGCATCTCTTTTAAATAGTTATACTTATTAAACACATTTTCAAAGGTTGTAATTATAAATTATAAAATGTCAGTGTACAATTACATGTTTTTCCCATTAATGTAAATAATATAATATACCTAGATTTTTAAGAATGAAAATCTAAACTACTGCATACAGTCATTTGAAAATAATATATAGATTTAAGAATTACCAATGAGGCTTTTTGTGAGATGAAATAGTACTAAAGAATAAGTCGCAATTGGTGTGAAAACTCTTCTATGCATCTTGGAGGGTATATCTCATATGATTAAGTAAGAGATGGAAGTCAACACAAGCAAGGGATTCCAGAGAAATATGGAAAGGCAAACAAACAAATAAACAAACTAAAACAAGCAACCCATTTTCTGTGCAAGCTAGAGAAAAACTGTAATCTTCAGGTGCAATCATATACTATAAGGACTTTACATACTGAAGCAGCTCAAGAATTCCCACACTCTAAATATATTCCAAAGATTTTATATCAAGCATTCACACTATATAATACTTTATGTTCTTTGAAGTTCTCTATTTTGTCTCCATTACATCTTGTTAAAGATCAAATTCTTCTGTAGTTAGAAGAACCTGGATCTCGCTATTGAGCACTATGACATCAGACTGATTACAGGACGATTTTAGGGTTTTATTCCCCTGAGGCATTTATTTTGTTGTTATTACACTTAAGCTGCCTCTCTATCCACACAACTACCTCTTTAAGGAATGTATTATTGTCCTCCCTGTATTTGTATTTTAAGATGTAGGGCCTTCACAGGTGAGTATTAACAGAACCATATTCTAAGCCATATTTTCTGACATTGTTTCTCCAAAACTGATAATATATGCACTCTTAAGTAAGGTGCATTAACATTACATAACCAACCCACCATCACTTTAAAGTGAATTTAATTTGTTTCATTTTTTTCTTACAGTGAGCATTATAAATTCCCTATATTTTATTTCTAATGTTTTTGATTTTACATGCATTTTAAATGACTAAGGAGGCAGCTACATTATCAGTGAAATTGCATGTCTTGTAGGAGATCACATCTGCATGCCTAACCTCACTAACACCACAGTCTCTTCTTAATTGTGTACTTTTTACACCTTTTTTTTACTGTCCCTGAGGGGCTGAATTTTGATAACTTTTAAAAATATATCTTTATGCTGCATTTTTTTCAGTATTTTCTGTACACTTTCATATGTCTTTTTTTCTCTGTCCTAGTCTATTATAGTTTGTTAGGTAGAGTTATTTTTTAGTATATTAATTGATCATATTTATAAAATATGAGTTTTAAAATTTTTTGACTGAGGGAGCTATACTACAGAAGTATCAAATAACAGAGTTTGGGTTTTAGATTTCCTTCTCTGTGATTCCATCACAGACCCTCACAGAAGTAATTTGTTACCTCCTCTGCTAAACTGTAAATTTTTTTGAGGAAAAAACCTTAAATTTATTTATTTCTGTATAAATCTCTGTGTGTTCTCATATGTGCACCAGTAAAGAGACAAAAATTTACCTTTTATGTATCACTATATTTAAATATATAGTAATAGGTGTTCGTAAATTATCTGAATAAAAGTACAAACTGTCTCTTCCGACTACTCATAAAGCAAGCCCTAAGTTGAAATAATTTAAGAACAGCTTCAAGAACATGTATACTTTTGACTCTTTTAATACATAGAAAAAATAGTTAATTGAGGCAGATAGATGTGAGAATAAATTTTATAAGATAGTATCAGTCGCTGAACATCCATAGACTTTGTAGCCATTTTCACATTAAGATTTAAAACAAACAAAAAGGTAACAACCACCAAGATTTTACTAAGGTGCAATATTCATGCTATAATATTCAGTGTTATTTGCACAACCTAAATTAAAGATAATTAAATTTTTTAGCAGTGCAATTTTTTAATGGTACTCATGAGCAAAAAATTATACAAAGTGACAAATTCAATGCTTTCTTTTATTTGAAGTCATTTGCCAACAGGAGGTTCAAAAAAAAAAAAAACATGCAAATGGGAGAACCATACCAAGAAACGACTATATTTAAATGAAATCCATTTACCTTTTATCCAGTCTGAATAGATGCTTTTTAATTATTGCTAATTGTTTAAGATGACTTTGCATCCCCCAGAAGATTTAGACTGAATAAATTTAATTCCTTTAAAATCTCCTTCAGTTACAAACAAATACAGTAAGAAGCCCCATAGGTATGGCAGTAAAACAGTCATAAAGGCAGAAGCATTTAAATTAGTAGTGCAAGAAAGTCTCCCCCAAAAGAGGAAGAAAAGCTGTATAGTTCCAGTCGCAAGAACTGAACATGAAACACATAGTTGAAACATTTAAGAGCACTGTGAAAAAGGTCTATGTTTACTCGTTAAAGAATGTGCTACGGCAGACTAAAGCATATGAATAGTTCTTTCACAGGTCACAGCGTCCATTCAACCCATGGGCATTGTTATTACTCGACAGAAATAGATGGGGCTAATTAATATTCTGAACATACCTGAGAGAACATTCTTAAGGAAATTATTCTCTGGTGGTTTGAAAATTTAAAAGACAGACAGAAAGAAAGAAAACTTAGCAGTAAGCATTAAAAATTGGATCCAGATAACAAAGTCAACTGCTCTCAAAGTTTAATGCGCGTTACAAACAGAAGTCCTGTTTGTGTACATTTCTTGGAATAAATGGTTGTGCCTTGTGAAATAAAGTTGAACAATAGTTTGGATTCACAAGTAATTATATTCTTGACATTTCATTGAATAACAGGCAGAAATCAGGTACAGACATTTTTTTATAAATGCTTGCAAATTCATATAGATGAATAATGAAGCAATGTGATAGTCATGCATTCATGTTAGAATACATATAGAAAAAATATTTAATATTTTTATGAAAACAGGAATGTTAATGCTGAAGAAACATTCAGTGACTTAGGAAAAATGCTGAATATTTCAAATGTTTTTATAAATAAATAGTTAATTCAAATACTATTTTAATGCATATTTTATTCTCCACTACATGCAGGTATGATAGTTATATACTTCAGTTTTTTTTTATTTCTAACATTTAAAATTATTCATGCAAAATTCACTATAATTCTATTTATAAAACTTTCACAGTTACAAATAGGGTTTAAAAATCATACTTACTTTTGAGACAGACTGAAAAATAACCAAAATAAAAGTCAAAAGCAGGGTACACAACAAATTTAATGAGTTACTTCAGTATTTGCTGAGTGGATATACATACATACATGCATACGTACAAACAAACAAATAAATACTAATGAAAATAGAGGATAATACCTTGAAATATCTAATACAAGATAGAAGTGCTTATTGAAGAAACAAATTGTTAAAGTAACTTTCCTGTTTAAATGCCTGCATTTAACAAAGTAATTCATTCTGAAATGGGAGTCAAGTGCTTGGTGCCCAAACCTAACACAGAACATATAAAGCTTAATTCCTTTTGAAATGAATGGAGCCTTTCACTTCTGAGACACAAAAACCTATACTTTCTTTGCTGTGATACTTTAAAGTCTTTTGATAGTTTTTTTCCCACTTTATGTTGATTTAAATATAGGTGTTCCTGTGTTCAGAAATTTAAAAAAACTATATGTAGCAAGTACTTAAATATGTATTTAATATATATAAATGCTCCTTAGGATAAATAGATTATGGACAATTAACTGTCATCATACCCCTGTCTGCCTTTCTATTCATTCTTGTAGTGTGCACCTGTGGAATAGTAGGATTATAACCAAAGGGGCAACACACATTCCAGGTTCCAAATTCATCTAGAAAAGCCTGCTTTCTTATTTCATTTCCTTATAAAAAGTGCAAAAATAACATAAGAACAATCATGAATGAATATTATCAATAAAAACACATAGAAAGAGTCCATTTCATATTTTTGTCTGGTTCTAAGTATATTGCATTTAGGGTGATCAAAGGAAGATTTGATCCCACTTTAAAAGTGTTAAATTCATTAGTCTGTGGTTATATTCTGATTCAAAATAAACCAACTGTAAAAAATTGTGAAAAGAATTGAGCCCTGGAAATTTGATGATAGTCAGAAATTTTAAATGTTTTAAGATGTGAGGATGTATGGTTGTGCTCTTCAGGAGTTGTTATCTTTTAGGAATATGTGCAAAATTATTTATTTATTGAATGATATACTGTGAGTGAAAGGCAGGTAGACATATTGTGGTGATTTAAAACTGCCAAAAATCATTCAGTAATCTTCACTTCGAAAAGTACAGATGGATTCTTCTCACTATAAGTGTAAACTATGTAGTGACGTGCTACTAATGAACTACTAATAGAATGTGGCAGAAACAATAGAGTAAAATTTTCAAAAAATAAGTTCGTATAAGTTATGGTGGCTTCACTGTTGACATTTTGGTGCTGGACAATGAAAGAATCAAGGGTCATCATAACATTTTACCTATTTTCCTGTGTATTTGAAGTGCTATAAGAAAATTTTCAAAACTAATTGGTGCTTTTATTTGTCTCATAAGAATATAATTTAAATAGTATCTATCAATATTTTAAGAATGTTTATATTTTCTATAAAAGTCCTTTTAAATACCATTACAATCTTCAATATTGACTTCATATCTTCCAGAAACTTTTCATAATAGTAAATGTTAATGAATGTATCATACTAATAAAAATACATTGGAATTTTAAACAGAGATGAAGTTGAAAAGAAAGTTAGAACAAAAATTTGCTGTCTCCTCACACCAAAATCTTTCTCATTCTCCTGGAAAAACATGCTTTCTGAATTAAAGTGCATTTTCTTGACAAATGCACCTTCCAGATGGTCCCCTATTATGGATTAGATGTAAATGTCCTTGAAAAGACACACAGGCTTGGAATATGACAGGAACATGGCTGCACTGTAGTCCTCAATTGATTAGCCATTGTTAAAGTCATAGCTGACTGCATTCCTGGGAGATGTGACCTAGGAGGGTGTATTCCTGCCTGAAGCTCCTCCCGTCTTTCTCTGCTTCCAGGTTGCCATGGGTTTAGTACTCTTCCTTCGTCATGCCCTTTTTCCACACTATTTCTGACTTGAAACTAGTCAACTCTTGACTAAACCTATGAGTCAAATAAACCTCTCATCTTTTAAATTGTCAGTGTTGGGTATTTTGTAGCAGCAATAGGAAATATCTGTTACAGCCCCTTTGTGTTCACTGCAAAAAAATAAAACTATAAAGGTATTATATTTAAAGATTGCTATATGGTCATCTAGATTTCTATCTATTATCAATGTAATCAGTGAGTATATTTAACACCCTTGAACTAAGTAGTGAATGAAATAGAAATTTTATTTTTAATGGAAATTCAGTGTTTTATTCTTTTCACATAATAAATTCTATTGAAATTTATCTTTAGAGTTTTGATTCTTTGACTCATAATGAATATTGCATTATGTAAGAAGTTTAAATATTTTGTACTAAGTGTAAACTTGCACACATTGTTACAGACAGCTGAGTAGATAGGAATATTATAGGCAGCCAAACAAGACTGGACCCTCAAAAGTGCCAGTGCAGAAAATCGGCTAACTTGCAACGATGGAGGAGACAGACACCTCCAGTGGAGGGCCAGATCTCCAGACAAAAGGCAAAACAAATGCAACCACATCCTAAATATACACATCAGGAACTAACATTCTAAATAGGTATGGATCACCTTAAGGAAGCCAGGAGCCACCACCCAACCCTCTACAGGAAGAGTCATTGTTCTTTAAGCATGCTCGCTTGCCACGTGACTTGCTTCCTCATTTGTCCCTTATTGGTCAATTTTATCAAAACAATTACTCTCATTGGTTGACCATATCTCTGTCCCACCTCATGCCCCACTGCAGTGGGAGTTCCCATGTTTTCCCCATCTTGGACCCCTCTACCTCATGGTTTTACTCTATAAAAGTCTCTAAGACAGAGTCCTTTACAATCCACTCAGGAGAGATTCTTTCTGTCTCTCTCCTAGGCAGAAGTCGTCTTTCTATATTGGGAGTCAATATAAAGAAAAATAATATGCAATATGCACATGCTGATATAAGGGAAACACCTCTACAATCAAAATTACATCACTTTGAAAAATGAACTCAGTGAGGACATCAGAAAATTTTAAAATGTCCTTTGTCCCTAGATAGGCAGAATCAATATAATCCAAGTGGCTATAGTTCAAAACTGATTTATATACATTTAATACCATCCCAATCAACATACCAATGGCATTTTTTACAAATATAGGAAAAACAATCTTGAAGTTTATACAGAACCCAAGGTGAACCAGAATAGTAATGTAATCCTTGGTAACAAGGAAATAATATAAGACATATACATAGGAAGTAGAAAAAAGTTCAAATAATATCATAAATTACCTTTTCCACTGTATCAAAAATATTTTAACATATGTTAATTCACTTCATTTATACTGTTTTCTTAGTTCATTGAAAAGAAAGTTTTGTGTTATCAACTATCTATTCCTTGTAAGAGAGAATGTTTTGTTTCTAATTACTGTGAAAATAATGATATGCGGTATATCAACTGTTGTTGTTCTTATTATTTTCTTATGAAATTTTGTTTAATTTTTCATAACATTGAAATGAAATGAAAATCTTTTTAAGACTTGGAAATTAAGCTCAGCGAAAATGTTTTTGCTTCAAACCCCAGTGCCCTCCACAAAGGAAGAGTGTTTCTTTCTGAATGAACACATGTAAAAGAAAGACAGACGTGTGACTCCTGAGAAGATAATTTTTTCCCCAATTTTACTCTTTTTTTGCCTATTCTTTTTGGAATGCAGATATAACACTTCACTTAGCTATTAAGCCAGTACCAGTCACTCTTCATCTTCAGAAATGTTGCTATGTAAACATTAACATTTCTTTGTTTAAGGTTCCATATTTGGGTTATTTATCACTTATTTTCACAAACATTTCTAGTATATATCATAAATATATGCTATTCTAGTGAGAAGCATGCCACCAAAAATCCTTAGTCTTTTGAATAAGGATATTTAAGCTTTCTTAACTAACATTATTTAAAAGCAAACACAACTCCAACTTCCAATCTGTGATTAACAAATTTAACAGTGACCAAAAGGGTCAAATTCACTACTTCTTTTAAGATCTCCTGTTTCAATTTTCTCCAAATATTAATACATGAGAATATGAAATGGAAAAATAGATATTGAGACTGTATATAGAGAAAAAATACTTCCAGGGAAGATGAATAGAGACATAATTAAGTGCAATAAAGGACTGAGTAGTTAGGAAATTAGTAAATGGTTTTTATTACTTAGGTGAATTCTATGTTCAAGTGTGATTTGGTTATATTATTATATTAGTCAGGTTTTTTTGTCAGTAGGACAGAATACTTGATAGCCACAATTTAAGGAAGAGAGGTTTATTTGGGTCATATTTTCAGAGGATTTAGGTCATAATCAGAGGGTTTATATCCACAAATGTCATGGTAGAAGGGCATAATGGAGCAAAGCTGGATACTTCGTGGAAATCAGGAAACAGATCACAGATTCAATGGGAGATAAACCTTCTGAAGGAAAGTTAGAGGGACTCACTTCCAATTGAGCCTCACTTTCTGACTGCATATTCCACTCTCACTGTTAGTGGATGAAACCACTGATGAATATAGAATTCTCATGACCCAATCACACCTCCAATTGTTGACTTCAGTCATCTTCACAATTAAAATGAATATATATATATATATTCATTTTATATATATATTTATATATATATTTATTTATATATATGGATATATATATATATCCTTAAACTATGCTTCATCTCCAAATACAGATAATGATAAGGTCATAATTTCACCTTATGTTATGTAACTGTTTAAACTGAAAATTCACTCATGGAATTGCTGCAAAGCCTAAACAGTTCCAACATTTCTTAAGTCAAAGTCTCTTCCAAGAGTCAAGCCAGATTTGTAGCTGTGAATATTTATAAAATTACAAAGCAAGTTACAGTCATATCTTGATGCTCAACTGCTTTGACACTCATCAAATTCAGCACTCCATGCATTTTGACATGAAAATTTTATGCATAATTTTTCTTAGTTCTCAGGGCAAAAGCTAGAACTTACAGGTGTCAATTATTTCATGAGCTATTACCTGTTCCAGCCAGGTAACAATTTTTTTGTTATTTGTCATGATTAGTATACATTACTCCTCTCAGAACCAACTAATGGTCAGTAACAAAGGCACTTTACTTAAACACAAGGTACAGTGTTACAGATTAACATTTGCATTCTAAAAATGAGGAACAGGGGAATAGAAAAGAATGCTGTGCAACCAACATAATGTAGAAAACACTGAATCCTGTGATCCCAGATATGGTATCTAAGTCAAATGATTGTGTGGTTTATGAAGACTAAAAGTAGAAAGGAATATATAGCATGCACTAAACAAAAGACAAAATGCATAAAATATCTACATATTACAATTGAAACACTCAATCTCCTCAAAGAGAAAATAAGCAGAAATCTTAAAAGACATAGATATAGGTAGAGTCTTCATGAACAAAACAGACTGCAAGGGAAATCGTATGAAGAATAAACAGATGTGATCTCACCTTATTAAAAAGCTTTTGAACAGCAAAATAAATCACCAACAGAGTGAAAAGACAACCCGTAGAGTGGGAAAACATTGTCCATCAGTTGTCCCTCAGACAAAAGTCTTATTTATAGAATATATAAAGAATGGAAAAAAATAAGGCCCCTAAAACTCAAAAACACAGTCCAAAAATGGGCATCTGAGATAAATGTACATTTCTCAGATGAAGAAATACAGATGACAAATAAATGTATGAAAAAATGTTTAACATCACTGTTCATTTGAGAAATGCAAATTAAAACAACACCAAAATTCCATCTTAACCCAGAAAGATGGCTATTTTTTTTTTTTTTTTTTTTTTTTTTTGGTACCAGGGATCAAACTCACGACCGCACGCTTGCAAGACAGGCACTTATGCTGCTGAGCTAAATCCCCAGCAAGATGGCTATTTTCAAAAATTCAACTGATAACAAATGCTGGAGGGACATGAGGGAAAAGGGACCCTTTTCTGCTGTTGGTGGGAATAGACTGGTGAAATCACTGTGGAAATCAGTGTGGAGATTCCTTCAAAGCTAGGATTAGAGGTCTCATTTGACCTAGCTGTTTCTTCCTGGGTACCTTCCTAGAAATGTTAAAAACATCATACCACACTATATATGTGAACCCATGTTTACAGTGGCACAATTAGTAATAGCTAAAAATGCAAACAACCCAAATGCTCATTAACTGAGGAATAGATAAAAAAGCTATTGTTTTTCTTTTTTAGTATAATGCAATACTACTCAGCCATGAAGAATGATAAACTGGACTTTTATAGGTAAATGAATGCAACTTAAGATCATACTCATAAGTGAAATAAATCAGACCCGTAAGTGTAAACACTGCATTGTTTTATGAGTGAGAGAAACTGAATGAGTGAATGGGATCCCATATTGTGAATCACGAAGAAACTTCAAAAGAAAAGACAAACTCTGATGGATGAAATGGGAAAGGAAGGCAGAGAAAAATATATATTTCTACACAAAGTTAAGGTAGTTATACAACTAGTTATACAAAAATATGTATTTCTACACAAAGTGAAGGTAGTTATACAACTAGTTATACAAAAATATATATTTCTACACAAAGTTAAGGTAGTTATACAACTAGTTTCCCTTAGTTCATTGGAAAGAAAGGTTTGCGCTATTATGATTTTAACAAGATATCATACCTACATCTTGTAGTCTGAATAACTACTATGACAACAGCAATACACAATGTATTAACTGTAACCCTACTAACCTGTTTTGAAAATGTTTTATTATTTTTTCTCTTTAAGATAAAAACAAACAAAAAAAGATGGTATGGTAAAAAGTGAGTTCCAGTGTGTTTGGGTGGCTCCATCACCTTATTGGTTGAAGCCCTCATGGCCTCTCTCATGGAGTGGCTTTACTTGCTATCTATAGCTTTCTCTAATATATACTTTATGTTCCTGGAAAATTGAAATTCCTGAGGTGTTCACTGCAACTTTTGCTTCATTCCTACTGCTTTATGCAGTGCCTCGTCTGGATTGTTTGCTTGTTCTTAAGGCCTTCCTTTGAAATCTGGGTGGAAGTGTCTTTGACCTCAAACTCTTGCATTTTTCATGCTGGTAAATGCATCACTTATGGAGAATATCATGGTATGCTATCAGGCTGAACAGTATCCCTATACCTCTGGACTATGCCTAGAATGGCATGTCTGTTCTTGATGGTTGATCATGGTACCACTAATTCTGAAGACCCAATTCCTTAGGTAACCTTAGGTAACCAGTAGGTATGCTAGTGACCCTCTTTTCAAATGAATGGTTTGTACTTTCATACCCTGAGTCTGTGATACTGTAGGGTTTCATGCATCCTTGAGATGTACTCAGTGGCTTTCTCCTTGCACTAATTGAAAGTACCTTCCATGTTTTTTTATGGTGTTAATTTCTTCAGCAACTGTAACTCCTTCTCCATCTTTTTACTGATTGTTTTAGTTCCAAATTTAAATTTTTCAAATCCTTCCACTCTGGTTGCTGCTCCTGATTCTGATCATAACTCTTGGTAAAAACAGTCAAAAATGCCTGTACCAAAAGCTGGACGTTTGGCTGTCTTGAAATTTCATCAACCTGGTAAATTTTTACGTATTCCTTAAATACAGTCTCTCCCAGAACATGGCAAGGTGTAGACAAATGTCTGGCCACAGGGTAACATGTTTGGCCTTTAATCTAATTCCCAATAGAATCTTCATTCCCAGATGATAACTCATGAACTTACCTTTACTCTCCATAGTCCTATCAGCATTCCAAGCTCCAAACAGAATCACATTTCATACTCTACTTACATTATTTTAGTGATCTTCTAGCCCTCTTTGCCAAACCTTTCCAAACTATTCCACAAAACAGCTTCAGATCTTCTTAGCCACATTGTCAGGTGTAATTACAGTAATCAAACCACTGTCAATAGCAGTTTCCTGTATTAGCAACTTAAATTTCAATGGGAAAAAATCCCTAACAACCACTTATTCAAGAGAAGATACTTATTTTAGCTCACCGTTTCAAACTATTCAGGCTATGATCATCTGGTTGCAAGGAAGAAACATTATGGCAGAAAAGTGTAGTATGCTCACTTTATGGTATCCTGGGAAAAATAAATCACAGGATAAGATCATCTATAAGCCATAAACCTTCTAAGGTTATGTTCCCTGTGATCCAACTCCAAGTAGTCCCTGAATCATACCACACATTCAGCTATGAATTTTTTGTAGATTAATGGATCAATGGTTAAAATGCCCCTATTATCTGATCTCATCTTCAATATTCTCTAATCAACAAATTAACAAGTCTATTATAATTAGCACAAATTTTCTTCCATCAGGTAGATTTGGGATGAATTGATGACAATTCAGCTGGATTTATGTAGAATATGAAGAAAAAATCATAGCATGGGCTTTCTCAGTATACAAGGATGATCATCTTCATACATCTACCTGAAATTGAGGAATTGAAAGGGAGTTTTTTTAGGAGTACAGAGGTAATTTTTTGATGAATGAATACATATGTGGGCTCCTTATGTGGTCTTGTAAGCTGCTAAGAGTAGAAACAAAGAAAAAGCAGTGACTCATTAGACATTTAGATATCATCAACAAAGAAGGAAATGCCATAGAATTGGATGATTTTTTAAAAACTGCTAAGCTAAAATCTCAGGTATAAAGAAAAAAATGTGAGCCTCCATAACAGAAAGGCAAAAGTAAAAACTTAAAATTAAAATCATGAATGGAGACAGAGAAGAGTTATTAGGAAGGAGAAGCATCAAGAAAACCAAAGCAGATCTATTAGAGACTAAAGAATCAACCTAATCAAGGGAATAATTGGGATTTAGCAAAAGTTATTGGATAAGAGGGCCTCAGAGATCTGTAGTAAAGCAGTTCTGGTAGTGGTGGGAGTAATAAAGAGGTTGCATTTCAAGAACAGAGTCATAAAATGGAAGGAGAGAAACTGAAATATTTAGTGAAGTACACAAAGTGAAAACTTCCTAGCTCTATTCTGATAAACAGACAACTAAAAAAAGAAAAGGTGAAAGACTGACAAAGAGTTTTGCTCCTGCAAAAGTTTTGGGTAGTTCAAATCCTGAAACCATAAACTTTTTCTGGAGTAACAATAAAAAATAATAGCTTTAATAGCCTTCACTTGGTGTCACAATGCTAATTAGTTTTAAATTTTTGCAAAAATGTATGAACAGATTTTTGTTGAATAAAAGATTATAGGAAGTCATTTCTTCCATTTTGCAATAATTGATCTCATGTGTTGACCCAGAGAAATCTGCAAATATGAAACTCTTCATGAAAAAGTTTCTTCTTACCTTTAAAGGACTAAAAAGGTTCACAATATGTTAAGATGGAAAAGTGCCTTTTATTCATGGAAACACTATTTTATGCAGGCTTTTGTATTCAATATTATGCAATCTAATTACTCTTTGATTCCTATATTCTAACATCATCATCATATAGCATCAAAAAGCTACAAATAAATATGGTGTCCTCATGTCTCCTTTCAAAATTGTTCACAGGTTATATGTAATAGTTTGATTTTAAGATTATGCATATAGGACCTATACAGGAAAATGAAAAGTCTACATTATATATTAAAATACAAGTGAACAATAAAATGTCTAAAAAAGGCAATGTGCCATATTCTAGTCCTTAACTTTTATTTATGATTGCAATAAATGTCTCATAAAATTTATGATAAAAGGGATAAAAGAAAAAATCATAAGGCAGCAATAAAACTTAACTTTTTTCATACAAATAAGAAGAGACAGACTCTTTCTGACAAATGAAATCTCATTGTGTTTCTAGTTTTCTCCTTGAAGCTCAGGAAGATCATATTGAAATTTTCTTCAAAGAACATCCAAAAGATTAATTTCTTCTACTTTAATTATTTCTACATTTTTGCCTTTGCAAAATAGATTGTCTATTATTTTTCATAATTTATAGGTTTTCTATTTTATTGTATGTATATTCAATATAATCAATTATATTCTCTTTGGAAATGAGAAGATCATAAATGATACAGAATGCATTGTATGGTTATTAATTCATAATAAAAGTAAGTCATTTCATTTTAGGGAAAGTAGGATAAATGTAAAGGAATTAAATTGTCTTAAGCGTTTTTAAGAGCTACAAATGTCAAAATTGACTTTCTTAATGAAAACTAATGTCAATTAAGGTTAAGTAGAAACTTGTCTGGGAACCCTAAAATCATTTTTTTTTAATTTCTCTAAGCCATTGAAACTTTAGCTGAGTTGACCAAATCTTAGCACTTTGATGCTTGAGTTTTTTTATCTATGAACTTAGTAAATTTGACTTACTATTCAATAGGTCTCTTTCCGTTTCTAAAATTTCTGACTTTAGGGACGTCTTTCTGTAATAGAAGCCCTTCCCAAATATGCATAAGTGCTTATGTTCTGTCTTCATCACACACATACACACATAAACACGGAATGAAATCAAAAAGAAAAAAAAAACTCTTAACTTTCCTTCAAATTGAAAGTGAGGCTGGCAAAGCGAGCAACTAGCCAGTCGCCCCGTTAAGTGGCTGTGGTCTGGCAAGCCGCGGCCACCCCAGGGTGGCAACCAGCAGCATCTCCTGAGATCCACACCATGTTGCAATTTAGGGCGCGGGGAAACTGAGCAACCAGCCTGCTGCCCTGGTAAGTGGCTGTGGTCTGGCAAGCTGTGGCCAACCCAAGGCAAAAACCAGCAGCGTCTCCTGAGATCCACACCATGTTGGAATTTAGGGCGCTGGGAAACCGAGTAAGCAGCTCACTGCCCTGGTAAGTGGCTGTGAGCCTACTGGCACATGGGCTGAGAATCAAACATCCCACTATCCCACCACCCCATTAGCAAGTGGGAGCCAGAGGTCTGAGCATCTCTTGGGAGGCTGACCATATGCAATGTAGCAAATAGAAGGGATTTCCTTCTACAATCTCTTTGAAGGCAAATATTTTTATCACTCTTTTGCTTTGTCCTGATTAATGGTATTGCTCTATTCAATATTCTGTTTTGATAAGTTCCATAGTACTCTGTATTTCCTTTGATTTTGCTATACCTGATTGAAAGAACAACTATTGTGAAGATAATGAGATATACTATGGTACCTATCACTGTTATTCCAGTAACCTGCTGTGAAGTTCTGTACCAATTTCACTACACTGTCTCAAATGGCTTTATTTCATCCTGTTCTGTTGTATTTTGCTACCTTTAAATTAATGAAAAATTTTTAAAAAAGAAAGTGACATGCACCTGTAGTCCCAGCTACTATGGGAAACTAATGCAGCATGCTAAATTAGGACAATTACTGGAGCCAGGAGCTTAAATCCAGCCTAGGCAAACAAGGTGATATTGTCTCTACTATCTCTTAAAAAGTTTCTTTCTCAGAATGCTTTTTAAAGTCTTTATATTTTAGAAGTGTTATTTGTTTTATTTTCTTATTTCACATGGACAGTTAAAGGCAAAAAAATCAAATAGGAAGCAACACACAAAAAAATTGAAAGAGCATTATGCTTTTGAAAAATGCATTTTGAGAAAATATATTTCAGTGAACAAATTAGAAATATTTACCTTCTAAAGGTTTGTAAAACTGTAGCTAGCAATAATCAAAACTTAAAACAGATTTTGTCATAAAAGGTGGAGAATGTAATTTTCAGTGTACTTATCATTTTGAAATGTTCTAAAATTACAATTTGACTTCTAGATCTTATGGATAATCAGAAGAATGTGCTCTCCAGAAATTCAACATATCTGCCCCAGTGGATACCAGAATAACAGTTCCATTGAAATGAAAACTATGTATTTTAGCATGATTCTTTGTTTTTATTATTACAAAGGTTTGTTTCTAATTTTATTTGCCTTGTGGATAATTTGAGAGTGAGTTTGCTGGATTGTCCTTCCCCAATTCAGAGTGACAGCAGGAACACATTCAACATCCAAAGACCTAAAACAGCAAAATACAACTTACAGTGGAAGGAAACCAACAAATATGCATCTGCACAGTTTCTCATTTGCTTTACCAGCTGGCTTGGTTTATTGTTTATGTCCTCTTTGAAGTGTCTGAGTGTTCTTTTCTTTGTGTTTTATAACTTTGTAGATATTCAGAGTGCTTTTATCTACCTCTGGCAAAGGAGTGGGATCCAAGAGAACAATATCATTAAATTGCTAGAGAGATCTGGCAAAAGCTGCAGTTTTTATACTATCTCCCTGACACCATCAAACTCTAAGGCCTTTCCTTAATAACAATGTACACTGAATTATAATATCTGAGCTTCATTAACATGGATAACTATCTTCCAACCTATTGACAGTTGTAAAGAGGCTGATGGGTACTTAAATAGGAGAAGAAAATCACTGCTTACAAAGGAACAAAGATGTTATACTGGTTACTGAAGTAATTGACTCAGATTTTATAGTTGCAAAATTGATATTCTCAAAATGTCAATTTCTCTAACAAGGATCCAAATCTTACTCTTGATTTTTCCTTATTTTTCTGTGGAAAAGATACATATCAGCATCAGTATCTCATACAAATACAAAACCAAAAGTAGATTCTTTGGAAGCCAATAAAGCTGACAAATTCTTACCAACCTTAAGAGGGGGGGCATGAAAATCACTAAAGTGAAAATCACTAAAATAAAAGTCAAAAAACAAGATCATGTCCAATCTTTTAGAAATTGAAAATCTATTGCATTAATTTACCATTGCTTTGACAAAATACCTGAAAAGTCTAATTAATAAAGGAAACTGCTTATTACTGCTCACAGTTTAAGACCACTGAAGCAATGGATGCTGCACACCACTGCTTTGGGCCCATGATAATGCATCACAGTTGGGGTGTGTGGCAGAAGTCTTTTCACCTCAAGGCAAGCAAAGAGAAATGGAAATATCTAGTATCCATGATCCTCTTTAAGAGTGTATGTCAAGTGCTCTAACTTCCTTGCACTAGATCCACTTCCTAGTGTTTCCTCTACTGCCTTACATTCCACAGGCAAATGATAAAACCTGTAATCCATATGCTTTTGCAGAACATACCAGATCCAAACATAGTAGATACAAATTGTAAAACAATGTTATAGCTTATATTTACATGTCATTCCAAAGCCTCATGCACTAGTAGGTGTTGTTTTTGAGAATGGCTGGGTAATACATATGCAATACTGTTTTAATTCACTGATTGATTTGGCATAGGTCTGAGTGTGAATGATGTACTTACTGAGAGGGAAGACACACTGTGTGTAGGTGGCACCAACCAACAGGTTTGAGCTTAGATGGAATAAAAAGTGAAAGAAGAAAGAAGCCTAACTTCTTCTAGTCTTCAACATCATGAACTGTTTCCCCTCTGCCATGCCCCTGCCACTGAGCATTAGAGCCAGCCTGCTATAGATTGAAATTCCTGCAAACTTTGAGCTAAAATAAATCTTTAGCCTATTTTGTTCCAGCAACAACAATGTACTAAGATACATTTTGGTTCTGACAGTAGTGGGATCATTGCTGTGACTGCCCAAGAGCATGCTGTTCAGAAACCTTTCGAAGTGGCTTGCAAGAAGAGATTGGAAATGTTTAGAGATATTTGCTGAAGATATAACTCTGGAGTACTGTGTGCCAAGTTTAGTGAGGGATTCTGATTAGAGTTCAGAAGCACATAATGTTGATAGAAATGCAGCCAGTAAATACCTGGAGGTTTCAGTTAAGAACAAGGCTTTCATTGACATTTAGACTCCAGGGCATGTGTATTATGTTTTAGCAGAAAATTTATCTGCATTTTGCTCTTGTACAGAGATATTGTAGGAGACTTGGATTAAGAGCAGTGGATTAACAAATCTTGTGGAAGAAATTTTAAGGCAGTCTAATGTGAGACAATGACATGGCTACTGTTAGAGGCTATTAATCAATTATACATTGGAAGCAAGAGCAAATATCCCAACAGAATGAATTTAAAGGTTTTGAATTTGGCTAGAAAGCAAGCTCTGGTAGAGTTGTGGCCTGCAAGGATAGAGTAGAGGACAATTTTGTTGCTGAAAAGATTAGCTATAAAAAGTCCAATATTTTTTAACAGAACTATAGAAAAGATGGTCCAGTGGAAGCACAAAAGCCAGTAAGACTGCACCTTTTTAACCACAAAATTGCAAAAATGAAAGACATTGCTTTGAGAAGAGAGCCACAGAGAGACACATTCTAGAATAGTGATGAACTACAGAATTTGTTCCTTTGGACTGTATTCAGAGCACACAGGAATCAAGGTAATTAACACTTACAGCAGAGAGATGTGATAGCATGGCTGCTGATCCAGCTGGCTGCAGATCTTGGTGTATTCCACAGCGTGCTTGCTTTATGGACATGCAGAATCCAAGAGTTGTAGGATCAGGAAGGATACCACCCAGATTTCAGAAGAAGGCCAAACAGGCCATGCAATATGCACTTGAGAGAGCAGATAATAAAACTAGGTGTGAAGAAGAATGTACAGTGCAGATGCCAGAATGTTAGAAAATCTAGGAACCTGGATTATCTGAGGAAAGCTGTAAGCAGATGACAAAGCTGACCAGTGAGAGAGGCCATGAGGAGTAACAGCACCAGCAGATGCAATGGGGGGGAAGAATCACCCAAGTTCTTTGGAATTCACATTTTGGTACCCCAGGTGGTGAACATGGAACTGTTGAACTTAATGTATGCCCAGATGGATTTTGGTCTCTTCTAGCCCCATCTAACAGGCCACAGTATATTGCAGCCAGTCAATGGTGGACTGAAATCTCTACAAACTGTGAGCTAAAATAAACTACTCTTCCTTAAATTTGTGTGCATCTGGTATTTGTTTTCCACACTGAGAAAGTAACTGAGACCAACCACAAACTTAGAAGTAAAGATAAAATGGAAAAATTCCTGGAATTTTCCAGTTGTTAATCTGACTAAAGAAGATAATGAAAGTCTACACAGATATATAAGAAGTGATTGAAACAATAATCCTAAACCGCTAACAAAGAAAAGTCCAAAACCAGATGACTTCACTGATGACTTTTCACAATCATTTAAACACATACCCTTAACAACAAAGATAGTCACTGATACAGAAAAATACTGCAGACTAATACTTCTGATGGTATTGACTCAAAATTTCTGTAGGAAGATTAAATTCCAAATTATTCTTGGGAAGATTATTAGGAAGTAGGAAGTAGGAAGATTAAATTCCAAATTATTCTTAGTAGGAAGGTTAAATTCCAAATTATTCTTGTCCAAGGAATGTAAACATGTTTCAACATGAGAAAATTTGTTGATGTCATATACCATATAATTATAATAAAGTTAATCATATACCATATAATTAAATTTAAAAATAGACACAGGAAAAACATCTTAAAATTTTTAAGGCTTTCAAAATTTTATTGATCAACAAATGGAGCATGGAAGAACATTTTTAACAACAGTAATATTTACATGAAAAGACTGATATTTAGGAAAAATCCATAGTTGATATCATAGTCAGCACTGAAAGGCAAAAGTCTTAACCTCTGTAATTAAATAAGACAAGAACTTTGGTTTTTGCCACTGTTATTCAACAGCTTGATGGAATATTTAGCCAGAGTTCAGTGGGACAAGAGCAAGGGGGATAGAGAGAAAGCAAGGGAGGGAGAGATGGGGGTGAGAGAGAGAAAGAGAGAGATCTTAGATGAGAAAAGGCTAAAGTATCTCTTTAAAGTATCTCTGTTTGCTGTAACATTATCCTTCACTGAGAAAAATCCCAAAGTATCCACAAGATTATTATGATACCCCTCTACCCATCCGCAGGGTTAATGAGAAGACTCCTAGAGAATGTCTAAAATTCAGAAAGTATCAGAATGTTTTTAATAAATATATATTCATGATAATGTTTAATTTATCAATTAGACACATAAAATTAACAATGAATAATAAAATAGAATAATTATAGCAATATACTGTAAAGATGACATTTAACACATGAATTGCTTATTCATGGATCTTTACATTTGATATTTTCAAATCACCTTTGAGTACAGGTAAACAAATCATGCCAAGTCAAACTAAAAAATAAAGGATGATAGTGTACTAGAGCTAATAAAAAATGCAGATAATTAAAGTGTATAAAATAAGGTATGTTTCTATAGAAAAGCAATAAATAATCCAACAATAATGTTAAGGCAATTCTCTCTAAAACAGCATTCAAAACAATAAAACAACTAGGAAAAAGTTTAAGGAAAGTAAATATTTGTACACAGAAAACTACAAAAAGTCAAAATAACTTAGGGCTTCCTAGTTGAAAGAAACATTATTTCACATTATCTTATACATTAATGGATTAAAACTATTAAAATCACAATGCTACCCTAAAACAATCTATGAAATCAACACAATCCCTATTAAAATTCCAATGATCATTTTTGCAGAACTTGAAAATCTGCTACTGTATTGAAAACACGGAATTCAAAAGAGTCACAAATGCCAACATAATATTGAAAAAGAAAAAACCAAAAGTTGAAGCATTCATAATTTTAAATTTCAAAACTTGCTACAAATTTACAATAATGAAAACCTTATAGTCCTGGCATAGAATAAATATTTAAGTCAATTGGTTACAATTGATACCCCAGAAATAAGTGGAAATGTATGACTGACTTTGACAAAAACATAAATGGTATTCCATTTATACAGTGCACTCTTTTGGAAAAATGGTGCTGCAAGAATAGGATACATCCATGCCAACGAATGAATGATTTTTGTTTTTGTTTTGTTTTGTTTTGTTTTGTTTCCTTTTGTTTCTTTTTTTGTATAGGAATCCAGGAAATCAACACATGGCCTCTTGGGTGGCAGACAATTGCTTGCTCTACCACGAGTCTACACCCAAATCCTCAAGAATGAAGTTTGAGCTCTTCCTCATGCCAAATATAATAATTAAATGTATTAAAAAGTGGAAAATCTATAAAACTTAGAAGATAACTTAGGAGTAGCTATTGAAAGCCTCAAGTTTGACAATAAATCCTTAGTTTTTAACACCAGAAGCAGAAATGACCAAAATAAATAAATAAAGAAATAAATTGTGCCTCATAAAAACTAAAAGTTTTTCAGTGTCAAAGAATATCAGGGACCTGGTCAAGATCTCAATCTCACAAACGAGTGAGCATACAGTGAAGGCTTAAATAAATGAGACAAGTGGTATCATTTTAGGGCTCCAGGAGGATCAAAACCTTCTAGCAGAGTTTGGGACTCTGGGAGCTGGGACAAAGAGCTTCTCTGGTTGGCCCATATTTATTAGGTCTTCTAAAAAAAGAGATGGGTAGGATCTGAGCAGGACCTGGAGAGTCTCCTCAATGACTTCTCCAAGCAGTATTTTATACTAAGTTAAAAGAACTGTCTTATCTCCATAGTAACATTTGTGGTAGGAAATAGACAGTAGGAGTGAGATGCTCACAGCTACAATCTCTATCTTGCTAATTGGAGTTGGAGCCAGGTGTCCTCAGCTGTGGCCTTATCTTGCTCTTTGGGTGTCTCTTTGTTCTTGAGTTGGCCATGCCCCGCCATGCATGTGTACTCAATTTCCAGCTTCAATGGCTCCAAATATATATATATATATATATATATATATATATATATATATATATATATATTATATATATATATATAAATAAAATGAAACCCTATGAAGTAGGAAAAATATTTGGAATATGTATTAAGAATATAATACCTGGAACAAATAAGCAATGCTTATAACTCAACAACAAAAAGACAAATAACTCAAACAAAAAATGGAAAATGAACTTGAATTTCCCCCAAAGATGATAAATATATGCTCAAAAAAGTATATGAAAATGTGTTCAATTTCATTGCTACTTAAGAAAATGCAAGTCAAATCCCAGGGAAACTTTGCTTTCTGCCTAGTAAAATAAAAATAATTTTGGAGTGGATGTAGAGAAAAATAGGAAAAAAATGTTGGCAAAGATTTGATAAAATTGGAACTGTTACATATTGCTATTGAGAATGTAAAATGTCATGACACTATGGAAAACAATTTACCACTTCCTCAAAATGGTAAACATAATTACTATACATTACAGGAATTTTACTCCTAGACATGCACACAAGAGAAATGAAGATACAAATTCAAATAGAAAATTGCATCAAAATGTGTATAGCAGGATTATTTATGATAAACATGTTCTTCAGCTCAATTATAAATCATAAATGAATGCATAAATAAATGTATATGCAATAGAATTTTACCTAACAATAAAAAAGGAATTATACACGTTATATCTCGGATTGACCTCCACTAACCTAACTAACCTAACTAAAAGACACAAAATAAGATGATAAATATTTTGCATTCCTTTTGTACAAAATATTCAGAGTAGGCAAATGCATAAAACAGAAAGAAAATTAGTGATTTCTAGAAGAGAGTGGAAGAGAAATTGAGGAATGATATTTTAACGATATGGGGTATTTTTGGAGGTGATAAAATAGTTTTGAAATTTGAGAGGGCTGATGGGTGTCTAATGTTGTGAATGCATTACATGACATGAACTGTACATTCTAAAAATGGTTGGTTTTATTCCATGTCAATTAAAAAACAGGAAAAAAGTAGGATCTACCACAGTGATGTTTTGAAGCGTGAATGAAAATGCATACTTACTGTTTTAACATATTGCTTACAAAAGCAATATTAAAAAGCATTCAATATTCCCTAAGATAATAATTGTTTCAATTTCTTGTGTTTTTGTTAGTCAAAATCAACATCATTTTATCAATAATTTATATGAATATTCAGAAGGCTTTTATGGATGCTTGAATATCTCAGAATGGAAAGCAATTGCTCACATATTAGGAGGCACAATGAAGATTTAAAAGCTCTCAATAGACTGAAGCAGCATTACAAATACAGAGCTAAAGTTAAAATTCTGAGATTTTCATTACTACTAGTAGTGGAAACATCATTTTCAAATATAAACGCGTAAATGTGTAGTATTTTGGTATCAAATATATTCAAAAGCTCCATGATTGTCATATCTGCCCAAAATCGAGGGCATGCTTTGGCTTCCTTGAATAATTGGAAAAGTCTAAAAGTCTATATTGAGAGAATCAGAAGTCTTGTGTAGTCCTTCAGTAATCCAGATTTTACCCAAAAGGTTGTCCTATGTGAACAGCACACCTAAGGAAGGTTTTCATGTGATTGAGTCCATTAACACCAAGGTAAACTATAATTTTGCTAAGCCTGGAATTTGCCACAGGAAGATGATTGAAAAACTAAGAATGATTAAAATGGAAACAAAGAAAGAAATATAATTTTATAAAAATGGCATCAATTTTTTAAGGCAGTGGAAGTTCTTTAGTTCCAACAGTCTGTTAAACAACAGAAGAAAAGATATATAATTAATGGAAAAAAAAAAGTCTAAACTTCATTATTGCCTTCAAATTTGGTATTTTATGCTGTAGGTGTTTTGAATGGCTGAAATAACCCAGCAGTAGTTGCAGGATGTCTGTAAGAGATCTTCAGCACAGAATTTAGGAGTCAGGTATACGTCTGCTGTCAGTATGACCTTGGCCAATTTTCATGCCCTTCTTAAATATGCAGTGCTTTCCACTGAAAAATTAGACAATCTCCACATTACAAATTTATGGTAATTTCTAAAGCACCCATAAAGAAAGCCTGGTGCCTGACATAGTAGCACTCGTGGCATATGTGTAATCATTTTGTTAACCTTGCAGGCAGCAGTGGACTGCAAACTCTTGGATTGGGTCAGGGTTGCTGACACAGACAACTGAGAGGAGAAAATTCTACACTGTCATCACTGGCAGCACTGCTGAGCAAATCTCTCTAATCATAATTACATTACCCACATATTTAGGATCATCCTGTTAAGATTCCTTCCTTCAGAGGGTAAATAGAAAAATTACCTCGGGAGGCTCTCTCTCAAACCAAACAAGATTTGAATTGTAGAATTTTCAAATTTGAATAAAAAGTGTGCAGCTAAATGTAGAGGGTACTTGTTTATGATTAACAGTACCAAGGCTTCTCTTTTGGCAAATGTTCAACAACATCTCTCTAAATTTTAAATATCTTCATAGTTATTTGCTGAGCATGATCTTACGGAATCTGTAAAAAGTCTGTCAAGGAACAATACTTGATACCGGTAATAGTCACTGGTAGACTGAGAGTATTGTAAGACTTCCAAGAATTCCATCATATGTCAAGGGGTGCTTATTCTTACTGGCACATTCTTTTCATTAGTGTCTGCTTTCATTCCTTCTTTTCATCATCTAGACACCATTAGAAGCTTTAAATATGTTTGATTTTTGATTTATTTAGCATCATAATTGTTGGTTTTGCTTTATAATTTTAATTGATCATAATTTATTAAGTAATGATCTAGAATATGAGTTTACTCAGTGCCTGTTATTCCTTAATTCCTAGCATTATAAGGATTAATGTTAGCAAAGTATAATAAAAATACTGCTAACATTTACATAAAACATTTTAACAATATTTATTCAAGTAAAAGACACATTATTATTAATCCCCTTTAAAACAGTCCCCCTTACTTTGAACACACTAATTCTATCTTTCTTGACAGTTTTTGGAGCAGTTCTGGAAGTTCCTTTTTAGTGAGTGCTTTTCATGTCTGTCTTGAAGTCCTGAGTGGATTTAAAATATTTACTACCATTTCTATTAAATAAAAAACTATTTTGATGTGTTCTCATCTACCTTATTTATTAGATCTGGTGCCTTATGATTTCTAGCTCTTGCTTAAAGTCAAAGCAACTGTGAAAGATAAATATTTTGAATCCATTCAGAGTCTTGAGGCACAATGACAGGGCAAATGATGATACTCACATGAAAAGGTCAGGTGGTACATGTCTGTAATCTCAGTACTCAGGAGTTTGGGGCCAGCCTGGGCCACGGAGTAAGTTCAAGGCCAGCCTGTACTGCATAACAAAACCCTGTCTCAAACAAACAAATAAACAAAAAGACTTTCAGAGCTGTTTCAGAGAGTGGCAAAAAATGACAGGATAACTGTTTTCAAAGCAAGGATGTAGTATTTTTTAAATAATTTTTTTGGTACCTGGGATCAAACTTGTGATGTCATGCTTACCAGGCAGGCAATTATGCTGCTGAGCTAAATCCCCAGCACCTGGAGGCAGTATTTTGAGGGGTATTAATGGCAATGTGTCCTACACTGTGATCATTTTGTTTTAATTTATACGTGCCCTATAATGTTGGATTATACATTGCATATTCCTACTCATGTTTAAAAAATAATCTAGATGTCCTTGAAGAAAGATATTCCAGAAATCAGGGCTAGTGTTCCATAAGATCTTCGTCAAAGGTGAGTGAGAAGTAAATTGTTAAAGAGATGAAGTAAAATCTCAGAAGCTTTTCATAATGAAGCTACAACAAAGGGCTGGAGGACTGAGATCCTTATTCTGAGCCTGAGGTGACATGCTAAACAAATGACTGGTAATAACATGGATATCAAGCAAGGCCCCAAATGGAGTTCAAGTAGCAGAGTGTAAGGCAGCCTTGCAGAACTAGAGGCAAGATATCACTTTGTATTTCCTAAGATCAGTTAAAATAATCTTATCACTAGACCATGCATTCATCATTGGAACATCATGTCAGAACTTGTGTCACAGGCTTTATATTTTCACCTTATCATTTTACATTAAATTAATAAGGCGTTAAACCATATATTATGCATATATGTATATATGTATCTATATTATTTTTTCTTTTGTCTATATTCTGGACAAAAGATGATTGGTCTTGGTCCTATTTGCTAAATAAAATCTGTGACAAATAATTTTTATATTTCTGCACCTACCACCAAGACTGCTTTATAGTGTTTATGAAAATAAGTTATGGGGCGGAGGATTTAGCTCAGTGGCATAAGCGCCTGCCTGGCAAGCGCAAGGTCGTGAGTTCAATCCCCAGTACCACAAAATAAATAAATAAATAAATAAATAAATAAATACATACTAAGTTGGTGTCCTGTTATTAATATTACATTGTTGAAGTTAATATATTCTTTCTTTTCAAAAAGGATTTTCCAACATATTTCTAGTTAAGAAATACCAATGACTGTGACTTTTTAAGAAAGTGTTCATCTATTATATGAGCATTTCAAAAAGACATTTCTTCTACTTTAAGAACATTGTTTAAAAAATAAAAATACAGTTGAATTATGAGATAAAACATAATTCTATCAAAAATTACTTTCATGGCTGAATTCTTTAAATCACAAACTGAAAAACATTCTGAGAGCCTATTAAGAATATAAGCAATTGATGTTCCAAGGCGATCATTACAAGATACGGTTTAAGTTTGTAGTTAACAGTTAATAGAACTGCAGAAATGCAGACTAGAGTTCAGAAAACTCTTCAAACAGAACACTTAAATTTTAAAAGACTGAAATATGTAACATAAAAATACAAAAGGGACAGGGTATTTTAAGTGAATGAATAAGCAAAAGATCTAAACGATTAATAGGTTATACTATGTGAAATAAAGAATTCCTCAGAAGTCTTTAAATGTGAAACATCAGTTCATATACTTTAATCATGACAAAAATGGTGCCTTCAGAATATTTGCTCATGAAGAGATCCTATTAAGGCTTTCCTTAATAAGAAATGAACATTACTAGTCAATATGCACTAGTTAAGGAATGACAAATATTGGCCTTTACCTCAATGTCTTTCCTTGCAGGAAGAAAATTTTATGGAGTGATTAGATAAAGAAAGTGGAGTGTCACTGCCATGAAAATCCCCTTCCAGCAACTTTGGGTTAGAGACATGGAATTGAAACTAATAACAAGGTTTACCTCAATTATTACCACTTTTTTCTATTACCTAAAAATCAGAAATGGTTTCAGATGATTATTGTGAGTTCCTGTTGCATGTGTTGGCACACACCAGTTATCCCAGCACTCAAGAGGTTGAGACAGGAGGATTACCATGAGTTTGAGGCAAGCCTAGGCTACATAGTAAGTTCAAAAAAAGTCTGAACTTCATAGCAAGGCTCCATCTTAAAAAAAAAAAAAAGGAAAAATTCTTGTTGGTTGGTGTAGAGTGAAGAAGGAGACATGCTCGTGGAATGCCAAAAAATATCTAAATAGTCAAGTCAATCAAACAATCCAGTATAGGGGCTGGGAATTAAGCTCAATGGTGTAAGTGCCTGACTGGCAAATGCAAAATCATGAGTTCAATCCCCAGTACCAGAAAAATAAAAATCCAGGATTATGTATTGAAATTACTCCTTAAAATTCATGTGATGAACTCTTAACCCACTACCTCAGAAAATCACTGATTTTAAAGACAGAACTATGTATTAGGTCAGTTTAAGTGAATCTTAATCTAACATGACTGATACCCTTGTAAGAAGAATAAATTAGGACACATACAAAAAGGGAAGAACATGTGAAGACAAGGAGGGAAAATGGTTACCCATTAACTAAAGAAGGGTCTTGAGAAGAAATAAACCCTCTTCATACCTTGATCTTGGATTTCTAGTCTTCAGAACTAGGAGAAAGTAAATTTCTTTTATTTTAGCCATTCATTCTTTTACACTATTTTTGTAGTAAATCAAGCACACTCAGCAAGATCCCTAAAGGACTTTAATAAAGTTTCACTAATCCCAGTAAAAGTAAAGAAGACAGGCAAATCCCTGAAATTACTAACATCGGTGCCCTCAAAAGTTCATTTTTTATCTTCACATTGACCCAAATGTGGTATAGAAGAATAGCAACTAATTTTTAAGAGCAAAATCACATAGTAAACAGCCTGCTAAAGCAGATGATTTCTAGTGCCTATTAATGCTGAAAATACACATCTTGTGTAATGTTGAGAGGGAGTTGCCCAGGGGAACTGGATAAGAAAAATGATGCCCAATGCTGAGAAAGAAGAGGAGGAGTTAGTTTGCTAAGGCTTTGCACCTGGCCCAGTCCACATCATTTATCCTACGCAATTTCTTGGTATGATTAGATTTAGTTTTGAAACTAAAGAAAACTACTGCACTAGTTGACAAATTTGATGTAGGCAAAAATAGAAACTATTCTGGACTCCCCTGGGGATGGTGTGCAACTAGACCCTCATGGTTCATTTTATGTGAGAAGGATATAGGGATTGCATGGTAGTTTAGTGAAGCATTGGATTGAACAGGAAGGATTCAACAATTTGGTGCAAAACAGTTAACTAAGTAAGTCTTAACGTGTAATGACATGAGTATCAGACCTAAATTCTCAAGTGAGATTCAGACTTGGGCTATACATGTTTGTATGGAAGCAAAATATCTTTTTACAGAACTAAATACATTCTGTAAAAGTAGTTAATGTACAACAGCAAGCAGAAATATTGAAAAGATACCCAGCATTTGGAAGTAGATAAAGTTAATGGACACTGATCAGGATCATACCCAGCATATCAATCGCTGAACTCTGGTGGTCTAGGGTTTATATGGGATAAGCAAGCAGGAAGTACAGAGGCAGAAAGACATGTCAATTGGGCACTAGTTTACATAATGTGCATCACAGTGACTAGCTATGCATCACAATGATCAGTAGTTTCTAAGAAACAAAAGCAACAGGAACTGTAACCAGAACTATTACCTGGGCAACTAGGAAAATGAAGTATACTGGTAGGGGGAGGGACCATTATCTGTTACATATAGACAGAACTATATATTAGGTCAGTTTAAGTGAATCTTAATATAACATGACTAATACCCTTGTAACAATGGAGGTCACATGGTGATTCCCTATGGGGTGCCACACGCCTGGAGCAGGTCTCACAGAACTCATTGGTTAGTGAGTTGACATGACAACGAAAGTTGACACTTTCACTGACATAAAATACATTTTATCCTTCTACTCTTCCTTTCCCTAAAAATGAAAAATATTCTAAAAATAAAGAAAAAATAAAACTTTGCGCAACATTGAGGAAAAACACATTCCTATTTTGTTAATAATCATTTTGGAATTATAACACGCACCATTTTTTACTGTAGACTTCTGCAGTACGTTGGGCTGATGGCAGCTGTGGGGGGACATTAGTGGTGATTCCCAGGGAAAGCAGTCTACACTGGAGCAATAGTGACATCTACACATCAGTGGTGACTTCCTGCACTGCAGGGCCTTCTATGTTCCTCAGAGAAGCAGTGACTCCCAGCAGGAGAATAAGATGACAGGGCAGATGTGACAAAGCAGAGCTATTGAAAATGGGAGTGTGGTCTATAGATACAGCATTTAGCTTCACAGGGCGCTCAGAAGTGTGAACTTGCCATCCCTGTGTATCCCGGGGAAGCAGCCATGGTAGGATAAGTGGACTGTAAATCAGAGGAGTAAGCCATCAAGCTCAGTGGGAAGGAACTGGTATGGAGCAAGTGTGAACTCCCTCTAGAACTTGTGGAAATAGTTGGTTGCTCATGTGAGACCACAAGGCAGTGCAATTCAAGTTATTATGTTCACGTGGTCTCATTTGCTTTCACAGGTAGAACGGTTAGGGGAAATTGTGGTTTTACCATGTGTAGGGGATGTTTCTGACTCTTAAACAAGAGGACTGTCACAATGAAAGTAGTGTTTTAGGAAGATAAAAGTACAATTTATGAGGAAAGTAGTGACTTTAGTGGTAGGAAAATATTAGTTACAGCTTTTAAAAATTGAGGAAATTTTACTGATAGGCTTTAAATAAAGGTATTTCACTTAGTATGCTGATTTACATATGAAAGGAAGGAGAGTCAAGCAGGTAAACAGGACAGGTCAGACTTGAGGGAACCTCTCTGATTTGGTGGCCAGGAAAAAGAAAGTATTCTCTTACAATTTAGGGAATTTTAAGGGTTTGGAAAGGGAGACAATAGGAGACTTTAAGGACACTTTAACAGGGGACTTCCTATTACCTCTTGATAATCTGGCTGTTTTGCTTGGAAGCAAAGTTTAAATAAACAGAGAATTAGATCACCCGAAATGGCAGGCTTTGATCAATATAGCGGTATTCCTGTCCATCTGTATCAATATACATACTGTTACGGTTTGTGTCTAGATGCCCCCCAAAGCCTCATGTACTTTAGACAAGGCTTTTTTGGAGGTGGCTGAGTCTAAAGTTTATTATTGATTCATGGTTCAATGCTAGGATTAAGGACGCTGGGGTTGAGGGTGGGCGGTTACTGGATCAGTCCTCTGATTGGATTGGTACAGCCCTAAACAGGAAGACTGCCTACTATAGAAGCAAAAGGAAGAGGCTTGCTTTGCGCTCATCTTCTTGCTTTGCTGTCTGCAGCCAACGTGAACTGTTGCCCCTCTGCCATGTGCTACCCTGTTTTGGATCCAGTTAATCATGGACTGATTAACTACAAACTGCAAGTAAGTAAACTTTTACCCTTTAAACTTTGGGTGTCAGGTATTTTGTCTCAACAATAAGAGAAAAGTAATTAGATATATACCACAAAGAAAAAGGAAAAAAAAAACAAACTCAGATCTTTGGAATATTTCTCAGAGATCTACAAAACTGCTGCTGGTTACCATCCTCAAAAGTTCTTCACCGTAAAATAAACTCAAATTCTTAACTTTAATTTGTTGAGCCTGACACCTCTATGTCATTGCTAATGACTTGTCTTCATATATATTTTCAAATTCATCTTCCCAGAGTCAATTTCTAAGTTTTATTTTTACATGTAACTCAAAGGTCCTCTCTATTATCTGTACAAGCAAAGGAGAAACAAACATAAAGGCCTATTTTCAATAGGGAAAATAAAATGAAAATGAAACAATTGGGGACTACATCAATTATTCAGGCCTTAATATTTCTGTCTTCCCATCTCTGACAAGTTTTTTGTGTTCTAATTATCTTGTGCTCATTATATATAAAAGTAAAAAAAGTGAACCAGCACTAAGTCCTTTTCTGCCTTAAAATTATGCGCTCCAGAATCGCTTCTTTCCTTCTGTGGACTAATTCTTATATTTCTCTTTCAGCTACATTGCAAAGGTCCATAATTTGTTTTTAAACAAAATTATTCTCTTTTCAAAAAAGTCAGACAACTTTAACTCTTACAAGAAAAAACAGAAAAGGAAAGGGGTGACTTCTGTTTAAATAATGTTTCATCAGAAAAACTTGAACTAGTCAGTATGCTCTGTAGAAAATTTATCTGCACAGATAATAGCCTCTTCTGATACACATATTTAAGATAACTTGTATTATTGAAATATATATTAAAAATATATATATAAATAGATTTTATATATATGTATATCATATGTATACACATATATCTGGAACACAGGTAATGAGCCATACTTTACTACTTAGTATCATTTCTATCAAAAATTGCAATATGAGATTTGAATATGGATAAATAACATAGTCAAGAAATAATATGTGCACAGGAGCCCTGGGGATCTGAAATAAACTTGTTAAACAGAACCACCTGCAATTTTCCATATCCTGTGGTCAGTAAGTACATAAAAACGAAGTTGAAGGATGAGTCCAACTCTTATCAAATAGCAATTTTTTTTCACTTTAAAACTATCTCAGATTTCCATTCTTAGTTTAAACATAGCTCAATACTCAGAAATTCAAAATATTTATAATTTATTATTTATTTCATCAAATATATAAAAACCAAGCTGTAAACACTAGAAGATTGCATTATATCTTACTGAGAATACTTTGAATAAAATGGGGAAAAGGAACAAGGAGGGGGAAAATCAGAAACAGGAATGATTATGAAAGATGTGGCTATTGAAAAAATGTCCCAAAATGTGGCATGAAAGTAATAACTGAATAAAGATTTAAATAAATGATTAAAGTTACATGTGACAAAATTCTAGGAAACTATACCTTAAACTGGAGACATACACATGGATACACCTGGGCATAGGTAAAGACAGTTGATTGTTTACAAAAAGATAAAAACATTAAAACCTGAGGTCATTTTTTCTTTCCCATTAAATTAAGAAGTGTTCCAGAGAAAATCAAACTAAAGAGGCTAATAACAAAAAGGTTTTTCTAGAAACAGTAAACTGTTTATAAAGAGACAAAAATAATACTTGGAAAACACAATGTAAATGATACTCAATGAAAAGAGAAAGAAAAAACTTTCTTCTCATGTTTTGCAGCTTCTTTTAATGTTTTCTTTTTTTCTGGATAGTTAAAATGACTGATATTAATATTGGAGTCAATAAATCAGATACCAACTGAAATCAAATTAAAAAGAAAAAAAGAATCATTTTAAAAATCTTTAAAAGGATTAATGAGTCAATGTTTAGATCAATAATAATGGAAATCAAAGCATGAAGTCAGTTAAAGTTTATGTGGAAAATTATAGTTTTATCATACGCAAATGGAATGCACACACATATGTGCACACTAACACACACACACAAAAGAGAAAAGTAAACCATTGTACAGGAGAAAGTAAGGGAGGATTAAAATGACTGCAAGTTTTCCTGATTATTTTATTTCTTGCAATGAAGATAAAATTCCAGGGACTAAAACATTGACAAACATCTCCAGCCTTCTTAGTTTTAATTATTTTGAGACAGAGACTTCCTAAATTGCCCTGGTTCAGCTTGAACTTTCAATCATGTTCTGTCAGCTGCTGTAGATCTGGGATTACAGGAATAAACTACAGGTGCCTAGAAAGTTACGTCACCATAACTAACTTAAAGGAGGACAGAAGCATGCAGTTATCAGAGTCACTGAAGATAAGGAAAATTAGAATACTAATAATCTACATGACTATCATAATAAATATAATTTAGTAGTGTATCATTACTTTCATAACTAATATAATATTTATTGTATGATAAATATATTTACATAAAGCTTTCTAAATCATTTTCTTCCATTATAATTTCTACAAAAAAAATTCTTAGAAGGGAATAAGTACAGTAGAAAGTTTAGAATATTTTGAGTATTGTTATTGTGTCTTTCAATGTTTTCCTATAAGAAGTTACACATTAACATTTAAGAAGGGGATGGCAAGAAGAAAAATAGAAGACAAAAGCCTTTGTCATGCAAACTGTCGAAACATTAATTACATTAGCAGTTTTTAAAAATTTTATTACTAACCAAAGCTTATTTTTAAATACATATATTTTTCATGGTATAGAAAATTTAGTCACTATTATGGTTAATTTTTTCTGAAAGATACATTAGTTCTTCAGCTATAGACAATTTTCCCATTATAAATTATTCATTACATTGAAGAAGGACTTTAAATTTTTAGATAGAGCAGTAGAAAGGTGAGTACATAGACATAAATATTTTAAACACTTATTGGCTAAATATCCTGTATAAGGAATTGTTAGAGATACATTATCCTGATATAATCTCAAAGATCAAATTTAAAATGTAATTTTGTCTTTTGCTGATTAACTACTTTTTGTCATAAGGAGAGGAGCTCACATGCCACATGTGAAAGAGCCTCTCTGTAATTTCAGAAGAGGACCATCTTTTTCTAAGAATAATATTAGAATTTGACGACTGCATAAAACACCTATCATCTTGACCATTGCCTCTTCTTCTCACCAGAGATATGAATTAAAGATTGATGGCCCCTGAAGGAGACGCCCGTCCATTAATCCACTGAATGCTGACTTCCTCCTGGCCCTTCTGTACCCAGTAGTCTTCAGCTGGATACGTGCTCTTGCCTCCAGCTATTTACACCATGATCAGCCTAGTAATTAGCAAAATGTTTAATATAATATAGAAGCAATTAGGAGGTGATAACATGCAATTAAGATGTGTTTTCAGATTAAAGATTTTGTAGTGCTCTTTTTCTTGAAAAGATAAAGTGCCTATCTCAAAATGTCAAACAGCAGTGATTTAATCTGAATTATTTTCAATTAATATGCATGTATTCTTGCGATGTGTTCACCGTTGTTATTGACATTGATAAATTAAGCTCATCCCAGCTGAATTTATCCTTGAGTCACTCCATATTTCCTGAATGTCAGTTCTTCCTTCCTATTTTTTTTTTCTTTGCCTACAAGCTGTGCATGGTCTAACTCTTAAGTCCCCAGATTCATCCCTGGGATTAGTGATATGTCAGTCTGGAGGAACAATAATCTTAAAGGGCATTGTTATAAATAGAGTGTTAGAATATAATTGTTTGTCATGTCATTTCTCCCCTTTAAATTCCCTTGTGTCCTGTTGAAGTAATTTAGACAGCTAAGATGACAAGAGTCTGGAGACTGCACTTATAGAGTTATCCAACACATCTTTAGCCTCCACTGCCTTTTGAGACCATCTTGTCTACCAAGTAGAAAATGCAAACATCAAATGAATTTTGACTGTAGTGTAAATTTAATTTGAGAGTTTACACAGACCACTCTTTGTACAATAAAAGCATCATGTCTCTTAATTCATCTGTACTTGTTGGGATACTGGCTATGAGATGGCATTTAAAATTAATTAGAAATTGCCAAGAATGAGCACAGCAGCAATTGAAGATAACTTAGAGGAGTTAAATATTTAACGTGCAGAAGTTATATGTGCTTATCTTTGGTAATAAAAATGTGTAGATGAATATGTGGGGAGTAAAATATTTAACTTTTAGCTAAAAGACTTGAGGAAACATTATTTTGTCTCACCTTACCATTTGCAAATTAATAATAATTTTAATAATGCTGAGAATGGAAGCAATATAAAGCATGGCAATAAAATTAGTGTTTCTTAATAAAATGCACAAAATAAAATAAATGTGATAATTAGTGCCATAAATACCTCTATTGGTAATCAGTTGGACAATTAAGTTCCATTTTTATAAGTCATGAACAATGAAATTTAAGAAGTCAACAACTCATTAGTCAACAGCAATATCACATGTCATGGGTTTATGTACACATTTATTTGGCATAGTAAATGAACACATATTGTATATGAACTTTTTAGCCTTCCCAAGTCCACTGAAATGAAGAATGTTAATGCTTTATAATGACCTCTGTATTTATAAAGGGTAAACTTAATATTTATTTACCTGGCAGACATTTGAAGTCTGATATCAGCCTGGCATCATGATCCTAAAAGTGGGGTACATTCACCTGGGTAAACTAGATCATGCCTTATGTATAGAAACAAAAGTTCAAATTTTACTTTTATTTACATTGATGTAAAAATAGAAATATTATAACATTTAATATAAAATTAACATCCCTGTCTTCTCAATTTCCTATATCACGAGCCCATACATGGGACACGTGTTTTACGCAGTGCACAATGTGTTCTAGGGCAAAAGACATTCATGATATGGAGGTATCCAGACAGGAATCATGAAGACATATATTTGCTTTCAATGCATTTCCATGTACTACACAGTTAAGCGCTTTTGTGAACTATGGTTTTTAATTAAATTAAAATAGCCATCACAAAATTGACAAGTGACTTTATAAAATTCTCACAAAGAAAATTCAGCTGAACATACTCAACATGCAAATGCAAGTGAATTTTAATAAAAAATCTTTACACAATTGAAGCTGAATTTGAAAAACTAGTGTATCTTGGTTGAACTAATAAGGGAAACTTCTATTGGGAACTATTTATCTTTGGAATATACGTGTTTCAATGGATAATTACAAAACAGGTATCAAAATGATTGAATTTAAAACTAGAGCTTTAAGTAAACATCTCTATTTCACAACATCAAAATGAAAAAAATTAAATACAGAATGATAAGCATCATTATGTCTGTCAAATATTTAGTGGTAGGGATCAGATTTGTCGCATTAATGAGTAAAATAACATAGATCTCCTTTGGGGGTGGGGTGTGGTTCCAGGTTCAAACTCAGAACCTTGTACTTGCCAGGAGGGTGCTATACCATTGAGCTATATCCCTGGCAACATAGATATCTTAAAATGTATATATTATGCTAGAATTATTTCATTTAAGTTCTCAATTTTACTATAGATATTCATCAAATGAATGTACTACATATATTCATTAAATGAATGTATGTACATATCAATAAAATATAAATTTAATCATTAGTATTTCAGGTATCAGTTCTAAGACCATCTCTATGTGCTAGTTGTATAGAGCAAGTCCTTTATATAAAACGTTTCAGATTTTAAATAAAATTTTTATGCATCCTTGTGCATACTTTATCTATAGATTATTTACAATAGCAAATACGAATAGTATAATGTGAATACTTATTAAACTTTACTATTTGAAGAAGAGTGATAAAGAAGAGTTAGCATAAAAAACTTTTTTTGATTATTTTAATCTACCTGTGTTAAGTCTGCAGATTTGGAAGCTGCAAATACGAAGGACTGATTTTATCATTGCAAGTAAATGTATAATTATTAAGGTTAAAAATATTCAATTTCACAAGCATTTGACTAAACAGGATTAATGCTTGGTGTTTTGCCCATCCAATATATTGAAGTTTGTGAAGTGAGCCTAATTGCAATGTGATCCACAGATATCTGTGATCCGCAGATATGCTTACATGTAAGCATAGGTTAAAATGTACTTTTTTCCTTCTTAACTGCGAGATTGAACCAATGAAGGCAAGACAACTAAACTGAGTAAAAAAATAATTCCTCTGTCTTTTTGAATGATTAATTTTGTTTCAAGATTTTCAGTCTTGAATTCCAGCAAACCAGAACCTTCTCTACCTAGCTAATGGCCTGTGCATTGGTGAGTTGAGAACCCACAAACTCCAGAGACCCCCTTTGTACCTACATCACGGTCCTTGACATCTGTCCAAGACAAGACATGCCCCTGCTCACATTGGTAGATGGGGAAAACAATCAGACCAACTGGTCTCTGCTGAATGTGGGTAGCAGACCAGGGATCCAAGTAGACTTCTGGAGTAATGACCAGCCTTTTAGATCTAGCTGACTCTGAAAGCCATTGTCCTCAGATCTGGTTTCTCACTATGGAGGCAAGGGTTCACGTCCTTTGTGGCTTGAGCTTAAATTTCTCAGGGGATCTGTGCTTAGCCCATACCCTCTCCACAGCTGTCTCTTGAAGCTGTCCCTCAGGCAGTCACTGTGGAGGGTAACACAGGAAATCCTGAAGTGGAGTTTTCTCTGGTTTTTCTGTGGCTTAGTTTTAAACAATTAACCCCTTCCCCAAATGGTCCTTAATTAACACCCTTTAGAAATATGGCTAGTGCTGCACTAGATTTCCTATTATTCCTCCCTGCTGACTCTTCAGAGTTTACCTTCTCTCCTAGAGCATCTACCTCCTTCACAATCAGGTTCATTGTTTGGATGTCAGCTCTCTTGCCCTAGCTGAGGGGAAATAAAACACAGAGCAGGCTTGGAGTTGGTAGTTAGCCTCCGACAAGGCACAGAAACATGGGTACTGAGTTGTCTGGGGGTATAAACAACGAGTGTGGTTTCCTTCCAGACTTTACTTTTCAGAGTCCTGCCTCCATCCTGATGAAGCAAATAGATATTAATAATATTAGAACTCACTGCATACTTACTATATCTTGTCTTTTGGAGTGTATTTCTTGTGAATTTTCTTTTCTTCATTTTTTCCTGAATTATGCATTGTGAGCCTAAGGAAAAATATTCTTTGTGTAGCAAGATATCATGCGATTCTTGACATCATACTTTGATTATTTCATTATAGTTACTATACAAAATAATAATAATCTTATTAAAGTACAAAACATGAAATACATAAGAAATTTTACTTTCAAAGGGTCACCATGTAAAATCCCATGTTTTGTCCCAAATTATTTGAAAGAAATATATGATAATAAGAAGGTCAATAGAATATATAGTGGGTATTATGTATTAGGGAAAAATCAGACAATTATTTTTTTTTAGAAAGAAAGTTTCTGTCTGAGAAAGACAGAAGGGATTCTAGATGATTTGCCAAGGATTCAACTTTTTCCAGAGATTTTTAAAAACAAAACCATGAGGTGAAAAATGTTCAAGGTGGGAAAATCACAAATGAGAAATTACAAGTGGGCTTAAGGTGGGACAAATGTATGAGCAACCAATAAGATTATGAGTTGCTTTGCTCAGGTAAAATTTATTAAATGGGGAGGCAAATCAAGTAACAAATGGGTATGAAACAGAACAGGGACTTTTCCCAGAATAAATGGGTCAATGGCTCTTACTGTGTTTCCCAATGTGATAGATACTGATTTAGAATATCAATCAATGTTTATTCTTAGGGAAAGTAGGAGAGTGCATTTGTTTCATCTTTTGTCTTGAAGTTTTACCCTCAGTGGATGTGTCTGTGTCCCCCTCATAGCTGCAATGTATTCTATTTTCTTCACCGAGTCTTTTGAGGGTCTATCCTTGTCTGACTGCCTATAATATTTCTACATTAAGTAGCAGTCTATAACATTCTCAGCTCTGAAGAAGTACCCTGCAATACTGTGAGGGAGCAATGGGTAATGACTGATTTGGCTTCTTCAGACTGAAGTGTGTTGTACTTGGGATCTACAGTCAGAGAAACCCTTTAAATGGTCTATCTAAAGGCCTTGGATAGATATCAGGCATTCTTGTCTTGAATAGGTATACAGCTTTAAGTATAGAGGACACAAATCAGTCTGCATATTTAAAGAAACAATCAAGCATGCATGGTCAAATAATAAGATTAACAAGATAGTTATGAATGCAGTCAACAAAGTTTTCCATCAGGCAGGGCCAGTTATTGATTCCCATAAAGAGGATAAGGATAAGATTCAGAGAATTCAGAATCTGACATGCCATTAATTTGTCATCTAATATCTTGAACAGCTATTGAGATATTACTGGAAAGGTCAGGAACATATGCATAACATTTAACTTTTACAATTGGGCAAGTACTCGTTTGTGAGGCTGTTAGAATGCCTAATGCCATCCAATTGTGGAGGATTGCTTGCTTTATTAATTTTACCTTTTTATTTAGGAAAGAGAGATGAGCTATGGTGTTACTTAAGGCTGGTTGGGTATAATTAGTTAAAATCTCAATGTGTCACATGCACTCTCTCAACAAGGTCAGTCTGCTGGATCCTAGTAAAAAGATTGTAACATATTTGTCACGGGTTGTATCTGTATCATCACTTGGGGTTTGACAGCCTCTAGGTTGAATAGGCAAATTTGAGAAATTAGAGCACCAGAGCAGATAGGTAAATCATCAAACTGTTCTCAAGGGATGAGAATAGCAATGATAATGCATTGGCTGTTAGATCCCTGCACTGATGGAATCTGATATTTTATCATAAAGCCCTCAGTTTTAGCTTTAATTATCTCCAAACTTTTAATGACTTATGAGAACCATAATATAACAAATAACACATTATTTTAACCAATGAAAACTCTCAAGTCATTGTACATGGACAATAATATGCATTGTATCTGTAAAACCAGTCTCCACATTTTGATTAACTAGCAACATGAGTATATATTTTACAGTATTTAGAAAGGTTAAAATCTCTCCCCAGAATGGAATAATTAAAATGAATAGGTAAAGAGAAAGTCATCCCAATTACAATTTAAGTGAGTTACCTTTTTCCAGTGCCTCTTTTTATTGATGTATGATGGCTAGAAGGAAGGCCAGGGTTGAAACATAGGACCAAGAGACATAGACCAATGTCCAGCAGTAGGCTGGGTTTTTTCTTTGTATTCATGATTACTCAGGGGTCCTCTATGAAGATAACAGGTGGAGATGAAAGTCCAGCTAGAGAAAGAAGACAGAGTGCCCTTAGTCTTGCTAGATCACCTGGGAAGATGAACCTGATCTCTAGGGCATCCATCTTAGAGTACAATTGCATTTCCACTGGCAATCTTTGCAGTCAGGATATAGCGGAGGGGCACATAAAGCAGTCCCTTTTATAGTGGCCTAGCTTTCACAGTAATAGCAGGTAGGTATAGTCTTTGAGCCCTGAAAATCAGACTTTGTGTCTATTCTTTTTAAGGCAGTCACTTTTTTGTCTCTTTTTTTGTCTCCTTATCTTTCTCCAGGTCTTGATTATAGAGTAGTGAGGAGGCAGTTTTTACTAAAGTATCAAGTGATCTATCTGAGGCAAAAGTTATTTGTTGTAATTTTTTCTTAATATCTGGGAATGACTGCCAAATGAATTTTTCTTTAAAGATAAGCTGTTCTGTAATCTGTTCTTCTGTTGAATCAGGAGCTATGGGCATGTTTTACTAGTGACTCTAGTAAATGATCCATGATGTCAGAAAAGTTTTCATATATTTCCTGATAAATAGTTGATCATTTAAAATAATAAGAAGGATTCATTTTTGCCTTTGATAGATTTTCAAGGATACATACCTGAAAGTGTCTCTTCCTCCAATTACCTGTCTCACTGTTAGGCAAGCAAAGGTCTTGAATAGGGACTGTTTGAGCACCAGTGGGAGCTAGTTGTTCCCCTGTTTATCTTCTGACTGTCTAAAATTAACGATATGATATTCATTCCCACATATAATAACAGGTTACAATGTTGTTTGTCTCTCATTAGAAGTCAGTATTTGACTTCTAATTAACATTAACATTACATCTTTCCAGTCCAATTTATGAGTCTGAGAAAGTCTCTAAAGATCTCAATGTACTTACCAAGATCCTCTGAAAAATTTCCCAGATCTAGCTTGATTTGCTTCAGGTCACTGAGAGAAACAGATATGAAAATTCATCTTATATGGCTTATAATTATACTTGCAGCACAGATAGCAGTTATTTCATAATGCAAAGAAAGTTTGAATATAGGGCAACTCTGACCATTTTCCCACTTTTCTGCAGTATGATTTTAGATGTGAAAGAGCATCATAATTATTATTTCTTTCTGTATAGTCATGTTTAATGAAGGAAGCATTGCTTAGCATTAAGCCATTTGTTTTTGCTCTTTGAAAGAGAGTACACACCAAAACATGAGTTTGAAGTAATTGGAGGACTTCTCAGTCTATAAAAGAGATTGCATAACTCTAGAAACACATACAAGCAGCAATGGACTTGAGAAATTCCACTCTGGACTCTAGGTCAAAGAACTCTCAAACATACTTTTGTTATCTATTTAATCATCTAGGCAATCTTTCCTAGCAGCAAGGCAAGGCTATGCCTTATTTAAATTTTTTATATCTTTGAAGCTTTCAGGTTAAATTTATATTTATCATCTAGCAACCAAATATACATGTTAGTAAAGATACATTTATTAGTCTTCTATGTGCACATGAAAGAAAAATGTTGACTAAATTCTTTTTCTTATTCTTAGCATATGTAAGCCAGAAATGTAAATCGTTTTCCTGAGAGCTGCTATGAAAAGCAGAATTGTGATAAGCTGCCTCAGCCTGATTTCTATACAGACAGTCTAATGACAAAGTGGTTCTAAATTTAAGTCAAAAGCTTAGAGAGAATTTCTAGTTTACTAGCAGAGAGAGAGATAGGTACAATAGACAAGTGGAGATTTTTCTATGGTCAGGATCCAGTTTCCACTGAGGAACCTTCTGGTATGCAACAGAGAGCAACCTTGGCCATCATGCCTCAGTTGTTCTCATTTTCTATTGGCCCACACAGCCAGAAATATGTCACCAGTAAGAAATTCAGCAGCTTGTCTTGTCAACATTTTATAGGCCATTGGCTTCAAGGGGCATTCACCAGAAGATGCTAGAGAAACCTGTGTTCTGCTTTAATAAAGACAGCTGCTGTAAGAGCATTTAACTAGCTGGCAGAGTAATTACTGTTTGTCAAAGTTCTGTAAGGAATATGTAAAAGCCTGAGAAAAATCATTATCTATCACTTTATAAGTTTATAGTGAATGTTTCAAAGTTTATAACATTATAAAACTATTTTTTCTTATACACATAAATGACAATTGACTTAGAAGGGGAGAGGAAAGGTTGGAGATTCTCCCTTAGGCTAAATGTGTTTTTGTTGTGCAAGTGTGATGCATTGGAAATATCTCCTTATGGTTTCAATTGCTTCCACTATGTCTCAGTTTAGTTTTCCTGAGAAAAACTGTTACCCAGAACTATAAGCTGGGACATGGCTTTCATATGTGTGCTCTTGGATGGGAAAAATTCTGATGTCTCATCTGACCCAGGCATGGGATATGAATTCCTCATCTAGGATGAATTTTCTGTCTTTGACATTAGGAAGTACTCCTTTTCTACAGGCCTAACTTAGATGTTGGGTAGGAGGGAAAGGTTGGGGCAATTTAGAGTTCATCTCTCTCTAATCTTGCATATCTCAAAAAAAGAAAGAACAAAGATGCAAGAAAAGATCAGAAATAAGATCAGAAATGAAGTCTATTTGTCTCCTGCTCACAGTAAGTTATTGAAGCAATTGGCCCATGGATTGTGACTCTCAACCTGGAAATGTGAAAATGGGAACTCTTAAGAGTTAAGAGAGCCTCCACTTCTGTGAAAGATCATACCAGAAAAAGAAACTGAGGCAAAACAGGTTCAATATTTCCTCGAGTGTAGAGGAGCATCAGGGCCAGTTTGTCTCTGAAATCTGTCCAAGTCTTAAGAATGGACACCAACCTAGCGTTTTTTTCCTGGTGGAAGGTGTCCCATGGTTTATTAATAGGCATGTATATTTTCTAAGTATGAGCTAGATTTCATAAAAACATTTACTTTACAGAATTTTATATTAAAGTCACTTGTAGGTACTCTAAACTTGCTAGCTCCATTGTCTAAAGTTGAGCAAGGAACACCAGTAAATTCAGTAACTAGTTGAAGTGCAGCATGCAAAACAGGAATTAAGAATGTCTCATTAAAGAGGCATTATAATCTTAAAACTTTTCCATGTTTTTAACTTAAATTTATGATCATTGTAACAAAACTGCATGAGACAAAATGTAAGCAATTAAAGACAATGGGTAAACATATAAAAATAATTTGAAGCATAAAAATTTTTGGTTGCCTAAACAAGCCACAATCCAGAATATATGAAACAAAAGCAAACCCTTCCCTCCATCCAATTGTCTCCATGGAAGACCTCCAAATGATTTAGGAGAAACAAACTCCTAACCTGCTAGATGTCCGCTTTGAGTCTGTGTTCCCTAAAATTGAAGAGTGAATTCTAGGAACAATGGAGTTTAAGAGCAGAATATATTTACCAGAAAAGAAAGCTTTTGTCTGAGAAAGATGGAAGGGCTCCTAGGAGGTTTGCCCAGAAAATTATCTTATAGTATGAATTAAATATTTTTGGTATAAATTACTGTAAGTATTTATAGTTACACAATAACTTTATTGTTATATATATATATATATATATATATATATATATATATCACATATATAGTTGAACTCCATGCAATTGGCAATTTTGTAGTCAAAAACTGTTATAAGTTTTTGATGTATATCCACTAAAGAACATATGAAATAAACTCTCTTGATTTTTTTATAGTTCCTGTCACTTTCTAAATGTGTGGATACTTAGGAACAATGGCTGGCCTGTGGTAGAGTAATCATTCTTGAATAAATATGATTATTAGCACAATATTCCTTATTCATTATTATCGCCTATTAATGTCTACCTTCTCCCCACCCAAAACCTAATTTTTGGAGAATATATTGCTTGCTGGCCACAGCTGATGGACAGCTCTTAGTCAGCTCAATCTAATCCTTTCTTCCTCACACAATAAGCAGACCGTCTAGGGTAGGTACAGTCAAAGCTTGGTGTGTTGTCTTAGAATCTGGATGAGGCCAAGTTTGTAAAGCCCTGAAAATACTTTTGTAAATGACTGATGCATCATTTCCTGAGCAAATCCATCCACATAGGCATCAGGTTCATGCTTTGCACTGTACTTAAAGCAAGTGGAAGTCAGAGATAGGAAATAACTATTAAAACACTGTTTGGTTTACGAATTTCAGTGCATTATAGTCTACTGTTAGGACATGTTTCTTGGTGGACCGTGGGAGTGGATCTCAAGAAGTGACTCAGTTGGATTTTTAGTTTTAGAAAATTTCTCAAATGTTTTTCACTGCTCACTAAAGAAAATATATTACTTTAGTAAGTCTAATTTTTCTATTTTCTTTTCTGATTTTGCAATGTACTGAGAACTAGCCTTACAATGGTTGATGAATAAATTATAAAATAACTATGACTCGCCTGAATGATGCCATTTAATTTATTTACAAATACAAGTAACTTAACAAAAGCAATTAAATATTTTTATTTTAAATTTTTGTAGATTTCCTATTAAATTTTCACCATAAAAGTTTTTTAGAATTAGTAAAATAATTACTTTTAATGTCTCTGTCAATAAAACATGGCAATAAATTATGTATTTTATATACATGACAATAAATCGTAAATATTTTATCTATGAATCGTTGTATGCATTTAGAACATTTATGTGTTATAAATTCACAGTAAAATTCAAGTTTGCTATTATATTATTATAAAACAAGAAAATATATTTTTAGGCCAAACCTTAGAAAATATTCTATAAGGCTTATGTTAAACAATCCATCCATATGATGTTACTAGAAAATTGTCATTAGTTTTTGTTTAAACTATATTGAAACATAATCCCCATATTATACAATTCATCAACTTAAAGTATAAAGTTCACTAGTTCTAAAGCATATGACCACTTAATTGTGCAAACAACATCATAAGTAGCTGTAGAATAAATGCTACCCATCAAAACTAGATCGAATAATTTTAATATTTATATAACTTGAAGATAAATTCTCATGCATACCCTTTTCTGGACTGATTAAACAGAAAACTGTACTTTTAAAATTTGTATTATAAATATCACCAAAATTGTAAATTCTTTGCTCTTATTTGAGTAGACTAATCATTTTAACCTGTTTGTTTTTGTTTGTTTGTTTTTAACCAGTCATCAGAAGCTAAGTTATTTTCTGCATTAGAAAATGACTGTAGGTCATTGTAGCCAAACATAAAGTTGAAACAATAATACCTCCTCAAAAATTTATTTCTTTCTCTGTAGACTATTGACAGAGATTTGTCAAATGTCTGAGAAAAAAAATACATGTTTTACATACATTCAAGCATTTGAGAATATGAAGTTTCTTAAACCTTTGAACTATTTCATTTTATCAGTGACTAAGATCGGCATCTGCAAATTGGTTTTAAAATCTTTCTGATTAAATGTGTCTCTACAGGGTGATATAAAGGTCCGTTTACATTTTCAACCCTTAAAGGAAACTGAATGAAGTTTTAACAACTGTGCAGTTTAGTTACAATTGTTTGCTGATAACAAACTGATTTTATTTCAGATAAAGTAAAAATTACAAATAGCAGCAAAACCCCCACTAGCATACAGATTTCATTACGTTTTACCTAGACATAGGCATGTGTTTGTAAAATCTAGGCTGTCTGCTTTACAATACATAGAATAACTAACTAATTTTGAAAATCCAATCTTAAAGCCTAATTCAAGGGAAAACCTCTCAACCTAACAAAAGGAATTATTGCCGGAGATTAAACTGCTTGATGTTGTGTATTGTTCTAGTTGAGTCAGGAGGGAATATTAATTGAGATGTGCCATGGATTCTGGTGTGTGTTCCCTTGCAGTTCACAGGTTTCCTGGTGGTCCTTCCTACAGGAATAGCATAAATGAGTGGAATAAGATGGATCATTCTGAACCACAGTAGTTCAGCCATTGTTCTGGCTGGCACAAAAGGTAATGGTTGGTTGATTTGCTTTATTTCTGTGCTGTTCTGATTTTTCCCTCATACACTCTAATCTCCACCACTTCCTCTGTGAGTCATCAGCAGCTGGACCCAGGGAAACCACGGGAACTGGCTCCTGGAAAAGAGCTCTAATGGAGCTATTACTCAAGTTCAATTCACTTTAAGTCTAGTAAGAACTGTGAGTTTTGAGGAGCTAGAAAAAAAGAATTAGTTTGCATTTTCTGCTTTGAAGAGCCTCCGAATCATGCTGACCTATTTATCTTTCTGTGCAGACACATGGTATATTTATCTTAACAGTTTTTATGAACAAATGCAATTTAGATTTTAAAGTAAGAATTTTTAAATTTAATGGAATTAAATTATTTAATGCCAGAGTGTACATGTTTTGATTTGGAGGAGTTTATATTCTTTTGCAAATTTTAAAGCAATATTTTAGTACTATTTGTCTCACAAAGAATCCATACAACAAGTTGTTTTTAGCCCACATCTGATACAGTTACTAATACCTTTTCTATTAGAAATAGGCATCTTTGTTTTCTCACCACACAAGGTTATTGTGAATTAGAATTCATACAAGAACAGCTTGGTTTATAGTTGTTTTCCCTCAATTCTTTTTGAAAAAAAAAATTAGCATGGCATCAGGCTTATATGAAAGAGTTCTCACAGTCCTCTGGCAAAATCTCACTGGTTGCATACCAAAGCCAGACATTAAGCTAGAGATTTTACTTACTAAGGAAAACGGTATTTGCTCCCACAACTGTGACAATGGTGGTAGGCTACTTGAAAAGTCTGCTACTAGTATGTGGCATCTCAGACTAAATAAGATATTTTAAAATAGTAAAACAATTAATATAGAAAGATTTGAGGTGATACATTTCTCTTACAGGTGATATAAGGAAACTTGGTAAGAACATATACCAACACCAATTAAGTGGTTCTATTGATTGGAAATATGAAGGAAATAAAATGAGATTTCTGCCAGAAGCTATGCAAGTAGAGAGTTTGTGTGTCTCAGTTTCCCTCTCCTCATTCTGCTTTACATTCATCAGGTGTATTTTTTTTTCCTATTAGTTCTCATCCTAAGACATCCATATTTTTTGCTGCCTGCCCTTATCCATCTTACCATGGTGCCTTGTATTGACCCAGGAATCCAATCTACTGAACACAACTTATCCTTCATCCTTCAGCAGGCATGTTGATGAAGACCCTCCAGGAATTCTTCCCTTTCACACATACAGTGCTGAAAAAGACCTAATGATTTGGCCCGCTTACAAACATTTTAAACCATGAAAGACTAACAGAGTTTTTCAAAAAGCAATACATTGGTTTCATATACCTATATTTAAAATCCATTTCCTCTGAAGAAGATAAGTCTAATTTATTTTGTAAGTAACTTATTTTAGCCTCAGTTACATTAGGAATTGGGAGATTTCATATGTTGTTTCTGATATTATTTCATTTCAAAAAATATATTTTCAGTACCACAGGAATGCCAGGCAGTACTATAATATACTTTTATAAAGAATTTTAATTATCTCTATACAAAATTTATAAAGAAAACTTCTGAGAAGCTGAGAAATATTAGGAGATTTAAAGATTCTGTGTTTATAAATCCCATATCAATCTTCAGAAATAACTGACTTTACAAGTAGTTGTCTCAATTTCTGAAATTAGCACTTTAAAAAAAATAGATATCTTACTTTGTATGGTATTGTCTAGCATTTTGGGTAATAAATAGTATGTGGCATCTCAGACTAAATAAGATATTTAAAAATAGTAAAACAATTATTATAGAAAGTTTTGGGGTGATACATTTCTCTTACAGGTGATATAAAGAAACTTGGTAAGAACGTATACCAAGACCAATTAAGTGGCTCTATTTATTGGAAATATGAAGGAAATATGGAAATATTACCATGGTTATTCAACTAGTTTTCTCAAAATTAGAAACATAATAGACAAGCAAACTTCAACAAGTTTTAAAAAATTTAAGTTTTGGTTAAGAAAAAAAAAGTATGATTTACTTATAGCATTACACTGCAGATTAATCCCTGGTCAATTCTCCATTTGTTTTTGTGCATGATCTGGGTTACTAGAAATAGAACATCTTATATATTTGAGTTTTTATTAATACAGCATGTATTCATTTTCATTAATACAGCATGTATTCATTTTATATAAGACTTCTAAGAGTTTTACAATCTTTAGGTAATTTAAGAGATTTGAAAAGCTAAAAGGGATACGGTTGCAACAAATATATTTGTTTTACAATAAAAAACAGATTTTTTCTTTACATTTCTGAAATATTAACAACTGCTTGCTTTCAATATTAGTGATAGCATTTAAAATACTATAAATGCATAAAGTGACCTCTATCAGATCCATTAATAAATTCAAAAAGATACATGTATTTTATATTTTAGTAAATACAGCTGGTAGAAAACAGCTCTATAGTGATCATTTTTGTGTTTTTCCTACCTCATATTTTCTGCTAAGATTTTTCAAGTATTTCATATGGAAGACATTGTGCTAGGGAGCTTTTATTTAAAGCACAGCTATTTAATACTTGAGCATTATAAAACAGATCAATAGTAAAAGAATAATTACCTTGATACTTAATCGCTATGTAATTATTTTTTTAAAAAACTTTTTATTTTCCAGATTAAGTTTGAAAGAATGTCATTTCACAGAATTCTGTATTCTAGGAAAATAGAAATAACACTTCTTCTTGGTGTCCTTTCCCACCTTTCCCAAACCAAAGCACTTATAGATTTTTCTGAAACAGAGTGCCTTGCCTGTCCATCTATACATAGCAGTGACAGTGTGAGAGAAGGAAATTCTAGTCCCACTAGTCATTCATAATCAAACAGTGTATGTACTAAGAATAGAAACTAGAAATGACGTTAAGAAGCTCTGTGTTTCTCCTTATACTGTTGTGTCCATCTCAGCAAAGTGAGTATGATAATCAGTAGAATAAAATGTCTGCTAAGTTACAGAGTCATCTGACCAATCACAGGCACTCATGAAGCAGTTTCCAGAAATACATGTTCCTCAGCATCCATTCCACTTAGTGACAATTAATTGTTAGATTAAAGTATAGGCAAATAGTATGTGAAGGTGTTTGTGATAAGTATGAGCAAGACAGAAAATTGAAACTGGAAATATGAATAATGGAACAGAAAGTCCTGAAAAACTTTTTTTATATAGCCAGAGTCACTAATGAGGCATTGTCACTAGCATTGTCTCTAAAGACTTCCTTTGCATAGGCACCAGCAATTTATATTTTTTTTTCCTTAGGGAGACTATAAGAAATGTGAGAAGACTTATCCTAAGGAATATTTATTCAATAAAGGACTTGGGGTTTAAAAAAATGTTGGAGTCAGACCCATCTTCTTATTAAGGACAATTTGAAGGACAATAATACAAGAATAAATTAGTGATGATTTTCATAGTTATTGCATCTTATGAAGAATACTAATTTTCCCAAATATATTAAGATCTGGTAAAAATGTATCTTTCTAAGTTAAAAAATGCATTGAATTTGTTATAACTTAGAATCAGAATTTGTTATAACTTAGAATCAAACTACCTAGCAGTACACACCTAAATGCATATTTGTTTATGAAATACTGGTGTGCAGGATTCCAAATCCTTCACCATCTCTGGACTGTGTACTTGTTGATAATGCTATTCTAATAAATTTTAATTTCATCTTATATTGTCTTAAACAACTATTTATTAGTCCCTGCATTAGTTTCCTTGGCCTGCCTTAACAAAGTACTATGAATCAGACAGGGACTAAAACACAGAAATTTATTGTTTCATATTTTGGAATGGTGGAATATTGAAATCAAGGGTCTGTAGACTCATGTTTCCTCTGAGACTCTAGAGAATTCTTTCTTATGTCTTCTGATGGGTGACCATCAATTCCTTAGCATTGGTTAGCTTCAAACTGCATCCATTCCTGTCTCTGTTGTCACATGTCATTTCCATCACCTATCTTAGTCTTCTGTTATAAAAGCATCATCATATAAAATTAGGACTTAAAATTTTATCTTAATGACATCTGCAAAACATTTATATTCAAATAAGGTCATACAGTTACTGAAGGATAGGGCCTCTGAATAGCTTTTTCAGTAGCTCAACTGAGCTGACAATATGTACCTGTTATATTACAGATGATATTCACAATGCTGAGAGCACAACAGAAAGAGAGAGTTTTGGCATGATGACCATAATACCCAGTTTTCCTTTGGCTCTCTGTCTACACAGCAGTTGCCTCTTGCATACTTTATCCACATTAGTCTTTTTTGTACTTTCAGTACACTGATATTATAGATCTACAAACATAACTCCTTACTAGCTTAGTGTTCATATCTGTTTAGTAAAGTAACTTCCTTTGTATATCCACCTTGTAGATTATTAATCCAATAGTATATCAAAGTTAAAATATATTAAAAACACATAGCCCTAACAGCCACTGTATCTGTTTAACAGATGTGGAAGCACAATCCATATTATTACTCTGCATCACAACATTTGCTAGGCAGCAATAATGGTGGCACAGCCCTTCAATTAGAGAATTAGACGTGGTCTGACTCAGTTGGTGTACTGTCAATGTGGACAAAGATGTCATGCAAACAAACATTAGTAGTGTATGAGAAACAATGGCAAAAAAAACTCCAGTGTTCCATGACTTCTAGTGTCGCTGATTTTGCAAACATTGAAATTCTAAGAAAATTATGCAGGAAAATGGAAAATCATCTTTAGTATCTTTAATAAAGTTACCACAGGCTTAATAGAAATTACAACAATTTTGAAAATACAGAGAAAATGTTAACGCTCTGACACTTTCTTGCTTCATTTCTTTTTTCCTGCATTATATGATTTTGTGTGCATGAAAGTTTTTTTAAAGAACAAATGCATACATTTGCTTGTTTTTACTAACGTTTTTATTATATAATGAAAGTGATGTGTTGAAATCTACAGTAATTATAGATTTATCTGTTGAAAACATCATGTTGCATTTTAAATTTTGAGACCACATTAATAGATAAATACTACTTAAGGATTCATTATATTAACCCTTTTTATTAAATAAAATGTCTGTCCCATTATCTCTTGTTTTGAAATTTTCTACTATAAAAAAACTAAAGGTTCTTTTAGTTAGTATTTCATAGTTGACTCTTTGTATTAAACATAGTTCTGTTGCAATTCACTTATGTGTCTGTGTTTATAGTTTTTGCCTTTATATTCCATTGCAATATTCTGATGTCAATTTCTTACACAACTCATCTGTTGAAAAGCGTATGTGTTATATCCGATATAGGCAATAAACACATACCGAACATTTGTGTAAATATAAGTATTTTTGCCTCCAGAATGAAGGCCTAGAATCTTAATTATTGGGAGTTATGCCATAATTGCACATTTACTTGGGGGATCTGGAAGCTTTTTAAATAAACTACTTAACTCTTACACACAAGCTAAACAACTTTACAACCAGTCTGCAAGTCCGGGTTCTCTGCAACTTCACCAGTTTTTGAAGTGGTCACTACTCAGTTTTTAAATTAAGTCATTTTGATGGGTGTCTAGTACTATATCATTATGACTATGAGGTTGAAAACATTATTATTATTACTATTAGTGAATACAACCTCAGACTGTTTGCCCGTCTTTTAAATTGAAAGGTTGTTTGTTTATTTTATTTATCTTCATTTTGGGAGTTCTTTGTGTATTCTAGATAAAAATCTTCAACTGAATATGTAATTTGAAAATATTTCTCTAACAATATATCTTTTTATTCTAACAAAATAATAGAGAGCAAAAGTTTTTAATTTTGATTATCTAGCATGTTTATCTTTCATTTTATGAATCATGATTATGGTATTGAGTCCAAAAACTCTTTACCTAATTGTAACTCTTGACCATTTTCTTTATAGTCTAAAATTTTCAGTGTTTTACTTTAACATTTAAATCTGTGATATACTTTTAGCTAATTCTTACATAATGTGTTTTCCAATAGTAATCCCATTGTTTCAGAAAAAATCATTGGAAAAAACTATATATCCTCCACTACATTGCTTTTTTGCTTTTGTTTCAAATCAGTTATTTGTGCTGTCATACTTTTTTCTAAACCTTTAATCTGTGTGTCTATTTCTATATTATATCACCTTTACCATATCTGGATATTGGGCAAAATAATTTCTCACAACTTAAAGCTAGTTCTGCTATTCTAATATTTTCTTTTCCTTGGAAATTTTATATTCCAAAGAAATATTGTTTGTTCAATTTTAACTGTTCATAATTATCATTGTTATTATTTTCAGTCTATCTTCTTAAAAATTGTTCCTGATAAAATCTCTTGATATACAAAAAAACACATTCATCTTTGGAATTAAGAATCTTCTTTTCACATTTCTTAATTTTTATATTCAATTGAAATTATAAGCAATAATACAGAGATACCTTGGGTAAGATGTAGCACATTTCCTCCAATTGCAATATTCTGTAACTTAATGTCTTTTTTCCTTATACAAGTCTTAGATTAAATATTAATAGCTATGCAGTGTACATGTGCTTTAATACAGTCACAGTATATCTCAGTAGTTGTGATTCTTTTAATAATATACAATTTCAAGACCATGTTACTATTATATTATCATCTCAAGTAGATACATTTTATTATGATGATTATATTTTTAGTGTTAAAATCACTGTATCACATAGTCAAAGAATTTTCCTTGTATGCATTATGATTTTTGAAATTTGCAGTTTCATTTGTATTTAAGTGTAATATAAACTATACAATAGACCAACCTGATTATGCTCATCTTCTATGTCTGGTCATGTTTTGTTAATATGGTAGTTATTAAATTAAATGAATTTAGGACTTATGCTATGGTAAGTATCTGTCTGTTTTTCTTCATAGATTTTATTGGCTTAAGTTTATATTTTTGTTATGTATTAATATGTAGTTGATGATTGTTAACTAAAATGTATACAAACATTCAAGATAGTTACATATTTTTAGCTAGGTTAGTTTTTATCAATTTAAATATACTTCATGCTTACTTAATTCTCTATGGAATCCATTTTGAATTACTCTAATGTTATTTCAGTCTTTTCTGTCAGACTCTTCCAGGTAGATTAAAAGTTATTTTAAGACTACTATTATCTTAGGTTTATTTTACAAATGCAATTGATTTTTAAATTTGAGCACATTTCAGTAAACTAAGAAAGATTAGAACTTTTCCAATTTGGTAAAGCATATTTACAAAGCCCAACAGATAATGTACTTAATAAAGAGAAATTTGAAGTTTTCCTTTTAAGATAAAAAATGATGCAAAGTTGTCTAACTACGTTTCAACATGATACTGGAAATCTTGCCAAACATAATAAATAAAAAAGAAAAGGTATATAGATCAGGGAAGGAGAAATAAATATATATTTGTAGTTAAAATGGTGGCACATGTAGCAAATTCAAAAAACTGATAAGTGGCACTGAAGCAAGGCCAGCAGACTGTTGTAGCTGCTGGTTTCTTCTTTTTTTTAAAATTATTTTATTTAAAGAGAAAAAACAAAACAAAACAAAACAAAACAGAATAAAGGGTAGCAACAATACAGAATTCCAAGGAAAAAAGGAAAAGAACAATGACAAAAAAATCTAAGAAATTATTACTTGACAAATTACATACTGACTTCTTGGAAATAGTTGTTAAAATTACAAAGTTAAAACATGTAAAGTAGACATTCAAACAGTGAGACTGTTAACAGTTCTGCTCCACGATCTGACAAAAACAGCAATATGGTCATCCATCTTACCCATTCAAATATACATGCAATTATATCAAAAGGGTAGAATTAAACACAACAAGAAAGCAATGTAAGAGACATAAATTTCAAAACTAGACAATCAGAGATATTCACTGTCTATCATATTGACTCTTATTTTCTTCCAAATAGTTGTCCATATTGTCTGTCCATATTGTCACATACAGGGAATTCACATGAAACAACCTAGTATGGAATTGATCTGAGCAGGACGAGGAGGGCATTTCAGGTCTTTAAGACCAGATGTTAGGGAAGCCAAGAATGGCTGTCATAGTGTCTCTCATTCTCCTCAAAACAGCTGTCCATACGTTAATGTGCATTGAACTTAAACAAGGCAAAGCAAGCTAAGCTCACTTTGAACAAAAAGTGATAGTTTTGCTGGACTTCACATCATGACATTATGGAAGCAGCACTGTACGGTATTATAGTGTCTCTTTTTCTTCAAAGTAGTTGTTCATTTCAAAATGTGTTATATAGTTGATTCTCATAAACTGTTTATAAACGCTAGACATGCATGAGTCTCTACATGTATATCTATCATTTCTGTATTAGCAGGAAAAACAAAACAAGCAAGATAAAACAAAACAATTCAGAGAAAAGCATGAGGCAGAAAACTCACATAAAACCACAATACAAGGTGATCTACAATGGTTACTGTGATGTCTCCACAGTGTATAACAACATTAATAAAAACAAAGCATTGGAGACATTATAAGACTTCAAAAGCAAGTAATAATCAAACCAGAATGGGTATCTTAGTGAATCTTGTCATCTTCAGTGTAGTTGCCTATACAATTAGACTTGATGCTATCCATCATAACAGATTTAAATAAAATCAGTCAATACAAAGTAGCAATCTAACAAACCAGATTCAAATAAGATTAGACATAATAAGACAGTATAAGTTATAAAGAGCTTCAGATTAAGTTGATAGGAAAATTAGGGATGATTACCATAACATGTCCTCTTATTTTTGGGATAGCTGACCATGTCCTCAAGTCTAGTGTAAGTAGACAAACTGGAACAGCACGTAATCCATCCAAGATGAGTGGTGAGAATAATGTAAATTTTAAATCTTGTTACCCCACTAACAATATCCTCTGCCTCCCTTTTTTAGATAATTCCTCCCCTTTTACTCCCATGGGGTGCACTGCTTGTTTTGGGTCCCACTGCCTCCCTATATAGAGCATCTCAATGGACCCTGTCTCCTGATCTACTCTGCCTGTGTTTCTCTCTGTATTTCGAGGCCCTCTATACTAGAGATTATAGCCAATCTTCTCTGCCTCATTTCTGCTATTCTATTTTTCTGCCATTGATAATCTATTTTTCTCTTCCACTTCACTGTCTGCCTCGTTCACTGAGGCCTCTCTGCCACTGTTCCTGAAATGCTTGTATTCTTGTTCTCTCTCCCTAGCATGTTCTTCA